>JBBPCZ010125081.1:0-25217 GCA_037974445.1 Brycinus macrolepidotus | reverse complement strand
TGCATAGTGTAAAGTGTAAAGTGACAATGCAGTATACGTTGTTTTGTGTTCCAGTATTACACATTGTGTGAAGAATAACACAATGGGTGTTATTCTTCAGTAGCACTTACTCCAATCATGATGAAGTGCTTTGAGCCACATCAAGAATCAGCTCCCCCCCACACTGGACCCACTGCAGTTCACATACCGCACAAACCGGTCAACAGATGATGCGATCTCACTTACACTCCACCTGGCCCTGTCACGCCTGGAACATCGCAACTCCCACATGAGAATGCTGTTCATTGACTTCAGCTCAGCATTCAACACCATCATCCCCCCGCAGCTGATCAGTAATCTGGACCTGCTCGGACTGAACACCTTCACCTGCAACTGGATCCTGGACTTCCTTTTTGGAAGACCCCACACAGTCCATTACACTGAGCACAGGTGCCCCACAGGGATGTGTGTTGAGCCTACTCTTCACACTGCTGACTCACAACTGCACCTCCAGCTCCAGCATGAACCACATCATCAATTCACAGATGACACCACAGTTGTGGGCCTCATCACAGACAACAACGACATGGTGTACAGAGAAGAGGTGCCACGGCTGCCGGTCTGGTGCCAGAACAATAATCTGTCTCTTAATGTTGACAAGACAAAATAGCTGATTATTGACTTCAGAAAGACCCTACCATTCAGTGGCCACCTTCCACTCAGCATTGATGACACCAAAGTGGAGAGAGTGAGGAGCACCAAATTCCTTGGTGTTCACATTACAGAGGACGTCTCCTGGACCAACAACATCATTTCCCTGACCAAAAGAGCCCAGCAGTGCCTGCACTTTCTGTGCCCCTTCCCAAACCCATTCTCACCACCTTCTACAGAGGCACCATCAAGAGCGTCCTGACCAGCTGTATCACAGTCTGGTATGAAAACTACCGCAGAGCCACTCAGAGGATTGTCCGGACCACTGAGCGCATCATTGTCAGCTCTCTACCAAGCCTGCAGGACATTTACACTTCTTGTTGCATCCGTAAGGCCACCAGCATCGTGGATGACCTCCACCATCCCTCCCACGAACTGTTTACCCCCCCTCCCATATGGTAGACGATTCTGCAGCATCAGGAGCAGGTCTGCTGGGCAATAGCTTCTTCCCCCAAGCAGTCTGGCTCCTGAACACCATGCTGCCTCCTCCCACGTTGAACTGTCTATTCCACACCCTGCTCTACACTACATAACCCCACCTCTTCACTTTTTCACGGCTGCTATAAGAGTAAATGTTTACAGTCATGTCTACTTAAATATTGCCCACATACTGCAATACTTGCACAACTATAACTTGTTTACATAGAAGGGGGGAGGGGGGATATGTCCCATTATAACAGGCACCTTCCGAGCAACAGCAAGTTAACGTTTATAAATCTGTTTTCTTTTTTTTTCTGAACAGGTACCAGCAGAAACATTTTTCTTTTATCAGGGAGCAGCATAAACAGTCTATGTTCAGTAGCAACTATCCCTGTTAGAGTGAGGTGAAGAGGTCAGCACAAAAAAGCAATGAAATTTCAAAATAATAGTAATAAAAAAAACGTGTTAATGTGCGATAAAATAATTAAAATAATGCGTTAACGCGATAACGCGTCAACTTGCCCAGCCCTAATTATAATTAATTCCCCCTTTTTTACCCTCTTTGTTAATCTGTCTGAGTGTGCTGCTGTTGTGTTGTGTTGTATGTTGCACCTATGGTCCAGGAGGACGATATTTCGTCTCACTGTGTACTTAATGTATATGGCTAGGATGACAATAAAGCTACTTGACTTGGCTTGACTTACATTCCATATCAAGAGACCCCCAGAACAGCATACTATGAATTACCCTTTAATTTCGACTGCATCTCTGCATCATGTTGAATTTGTCTTGGAAAATGGAAAAATGGAATGAATTCCACTATCAGCCATTTTATCTGAAACGTGCATTGGGTATTTACGGTGTTCTGTATTTATACATATGTACATATACAAGTTTAATGCTTGCTTGCTACGCTTAAATCTTAAATCTTGATGTTCGCTGAGAGGGTTTCCCAGCGGCTCGAGCTCGCATAGCCGAGAATATTCGCAGTTAACATAATAAATAAAACGGGGCTTTCAAAAAGACTGAATAGATTAAACATTCGTTTAAGAAGAGATTTTTGACGTCTCCTTCTCTGACTGAGAGCAAGGACACTCAGTTTGTAAACAGGTATGTTACACCTCCGCGGAGACCCACGCGCCCAGTGGTCCAATGAAAACAGAAACAGGCCTGTTTACATTCAGTTAAACTCTTTAATATGGACACGAGAGAGTCCCGTATGAACAACAACACACTGTGGATCACATATAAAACCCCGGGGACTCTCTCGTTCCCTGTTCCTCTGTCACACACACACACGCGCACACACCTTACACAGTAACGCAAAAACTAACATAATAGCAAAGAAATTCAATTCATTTGCTCACACTCAATTTCAAACATGAACTACAATCGCACAAACACGGTTTAGAAAACGTAGATCAGCTCACGTTTGAGTGAAAAAGTGGAAAGAAGTTGTTTTTCAAATGTATTTACATAGCGAATTGACCAATTAACACACACACACACACACACATACACACACACACACACACACACACACACACACACATATATATATATAAGAACTTCTTTTAAAGAAAGAAAGTATGCATATTCATATACATTTATTCGTTCTGTTTATTCAACCATACGATTTACTATCATTTCGATCGTATTGCAATTGTTCGTTGCCTCACACTTTAAACAATCAGCGACCAGACACGAACTAATTAGCAGTTTTTAGTTCAATATACTATTCTATTTAACATTTAATTAGCTCGACAATACACTATTTTATAGTCAACTGCAATAGATAGATAGATGGATAGATAGATAGATAGATAGATAGATAGATAGATAGATAGATAGATAGATAGATAGATCAAAAATTTGAATCGTTTAGCTGCAATCGTTCGTTGGCACGGTAATGTTTCTGCAACGAATAATACATTTTATTGGGCTGGATTTCATTCAAGAACATGTGTTCCATCATGTGTGTAAAAATACTGTACAAAATGTATAGCCCGAGCAATATGTATGAAATGTGTTCGTTCATCCATCTATCTATCTATCTATCTATCTATCTATCTATCTATCTATCTATCTATCTATCTCAAATGGTAAACAATTAGCGTTCAAAGCGCTAATTTAGAGTTTTTGGTAAAAAATAGCATTGATTACATCAATTTAGCGGCAAAGTATAATAAAAAACAAACAATTTGAAAACAATGGTCAAACCGTATATATATATATATATATGTGTGTGTTAACTACACGGCAAAGGAAAATTCTCAAAAAACGATGTACACAGTCACTCTCTTGTCTCCTTGTCCAAAGTTCTTCACTTCTGTGAACCATCTGGATGTGGAATCGCACTAGAATACTAGTCCGCACGCGGAGAAGATACATGTTTATAGCATGCATCAAATCACTGTATAAGGAATGTGTCTCTTTTCCTCCGCTTTCCCTTTTCCGTGCCTCCCCAACCCCTCATTGCCAGCGTCCTCCCCCCTCTTCCCCACTGCCACATTCAAGGTCTGCGTCAACGGCACAGATCAATGACCCCGCTTTAAAGCAACCAAAGTCTGTCTCAAAGTCAAAACCGCGCCATAAGCAATGCATTTAGGACGCACAGCAAAGGCCAAATGCCTCACGCGGTAGACTGACCAAAAAAACCAAAAACAAGTTTGAAAACGATCCTCTTACTTTGAAATGCCTTGAAAATGAGTAGTTTTATTTCATAGATAACTTTTAGGGAAGGGTTTCACCTTAAAATTTAACATTTCTTAGCCCCCGGAAAAAGACTAAGAACTGAGTGATTGAGATTGATAGATTAAAGAATTTAAGTCAGTCTTCGATTTGTTTGGTGGGAAATTTTCATTTTATTAGTGGTTATGCTGACTAGAATTTAGAATTTTATTATTATGCCATAGATAGATTGTGCCATAATAATATGCCTCATTGTTAGGCGTATTTGCTATCTTAAGGATAATTTTTTGAGACAAAATAATATGCAAAAAAGTATGTACTACAAAAAATTGAAGTCTGAAATCACTGTTTTCTATATTTAAAAATGTTTTAAAATATCCGGAATGACGAACGAAATAACTGAAAACAGCAGTTTAGCATCAAATATTAAGTTAAAAGAATAAAATTACATTCTGAATTCGAAAGATTTCAAAAATATTGATCAAAAGTGGATGAATAGCGAGTACATAATTACACTACGTTAATTAGCGTAACTTTGAAATTTTAATAATTTCTGCAATATTGAATAAAGCATCTAAGAATACCTTTTAGAGAGTAGTCTGTAAAATGTAAATAAAATAAAGTAATTTTAAAAGATGGTGTATTTTGACCAGCTATCCATTTGACAAAGATAGAAACATTAATGAATTAATGAATTAAGTCCAAAATCTTACAATCCTCACATAGGTTATACAAGCCTGGTAAGCACAATAATACACATGCCTGAAATAATCTTGGAGTTTGAATACACCGCCAAGAGCGAAGGGCCTCCATGTTTAGTTTTCAAAAACAAAAAAGACACAACGCACCGTGGAGAACGTAGGGTCCCTGTGGAGCAGAACGTGGAAGGGATTCATTTCTACACTAAGGTGCTAGCATTGTTGTTTTTGGTTCAGAGTAGCTAGCAGAGGAGCAGGGACAATCACATTAGATCTTTCTTTGGCATAGAGTGTTCTGCTGATGTTCTAGAAAGTCAGCCTTCTGTCTAAAGCAAAATGAAGACCTCGACCAGAGCGCCTGTAGAAGAGATCTGCTATTGCTGCGTATCTATAAGCACCCAAAAACTTTTGAGTCAAGGAGTTGGACTCGCGGCGGAGAAAGACTTTCATTGGAGATATGCTGTTTTATTGCATCCTCTTTGCAGTCTTGTAAAAGCATTGCTTACTGTGGCCTGTTCATATAAAAAGAACTATAACGGGATTTAACAGGATTAACAGGTTATCTTTTCACATACCACCAGCCCATAAAACGATTTGTTTGACCTAGAAGGCAGTGGCTGAAGAGGCACAGCTTTTTTGACACAGAATACACTAAAAGGTCAACTTTTTAGTCAGAGGTAAGGTTCGTGCATCAGAGACACGAAGTGAATGAAATAAATGGAAAGGACAGCAGAGACGCTGACGAATTTTAATAGACATCAACAGTGGGTTTACACGGACACACTCACTGTACTGCAATCTGTATTGATTCGACAAAACGAAAGGTGCTCCTTGGCAAACAATAAGGTCGTCACATTAAAAATTCAAAGATCACATCTTAGTAACAAATATCACAGTTTTTTTAATTTAAGTTTAAAGAAAAAGACAAAAACTCAGATAAGACCGAAGAGAAAAAGAAGAGCAGCTTAACCATTTAACTAGGCTACTAACGCATGCAAGAAAATGCACTGATGCAAGCTTTTCAATTGAGCAGGCTAGTCCAGCTGATGGCATCACAACACAAAGGATGAAGTGCGGAAAACATTCGCAACAGTGAGACTACAGTCTATGACGTAATGGGTAAGAACTCGTAAACATGTTTCCACTATAAGATTATAAGAAACTGCTCTTCATGACTTTTGGTCAAGGCGACACGAACTGAAAACGCCAACATTTTTACTCTGTCGTTATTTTCCATGGCGTGAGATTAAATGGCCTAGTCGCCAGGTCTCGTGAAGACAACGTGTATCTTTCTCAACGAGCGCGTTATGGCCATATTCTCGGGCGTACACCTACATAACACTACAATAAATTTCGTCTAATTGAAGATACGCTCGTTTACCCGCCTATGTGGCCAATAACTAGACCGTAGAAAGTAGGAGTGAAGCGTACACGAGGGGGAAAACAACAACAACAAACTGTATTACTGCAGTAAATAATTACTGTTAAATAGCAATGATAAAAGTGAACCTCGTCTGGCGTCCAGGATCTGCTGACCAATATCGCCACCCGAAATAGCAGCAAGGACAAGTGCCTGGTTGCCAGCTCCACCCTGAAAAGCCTCCAGCAAGACTGCACTGACCCCCACCTCCTCCCTGATCTTACCTTAAATTATTATTCTTAGTTTTGAAGCCTAAAATTTAAAATATCTACATTGTGGATTTTGGTTCATTAAAACCGGACGGTTGTTGCGCACTCGCGAAACTGTGCTAAAAGGTATATTGGCCCTTCACTGTGAACGTTCCCTTGATGATTTTATCAGTAAACAGCTTTAAAGTTTCATTAAATCAACCATGATTGCGAACAAGGTAAATTTTACATTAACGCTGTTTTTTATTTTTTATTTTTTACCTTTTATTTTTAATGGACGCTGCGAAGAGGATTTTGTTCGTTTCGAAGTCCAGCGCCTTTGTCTGTTTTAAAAAATAATAATAAAAAATGTGATACAGTGAATTGATTATGACGTCTATACTTCTACATGAATACAATATTTGCGTGAACAAAATGCAACAAAATGCATTTCAACAAAATGCTTTCTTTTGGCAGCATCTGTGTTGATGCAATTTGAAAACAATGTGTGCAATCAACGAATCAACATTTTTCAGAAGTCTGGTGGTGAATTAAACCAATTTTTGCTGTTTGTTTTTCTACAAACCACAACGTCCACATTGACGATATATTCCTTTTAGCCTGAAATACTGAGGCATACACAATCAAAAATATCACATGCCCTACCACTGGAGGCTACTCACGTGTGATTATTTGGAAATGCACAAATATATACATAACTCGTGAAAAAGTCACTGCTGTTTGCTGAAGCATCAGAATAACAATCATCCGCGTGCTCCAACAATCTATGATTACAGCTCTTTTGGTCGCTTGCTTGTTTAGAGTTTCAAAGTGTGCTAAAACGTTTAATGTCGCTAAAAATTGAATTCGGTCTTTATACTCTAGAGAGAACCTAAAAGCACAGGTTTTCTGTCATCCACCACATGTTATTGTTTATTTCTTTTTTCCTGTCCATTTCTATCCCTAAAAGAAGGAGAGAGCTTGTTCTCGCAGCAACAGTCTTTTCTTCTTCATGCGACGATTCTGGAACCAGATCTTCACCTGTTGGTCCGAGAGACTGAGACGGTCTGAGAGCTCTCTCCGCCGCTGCCTGGTGATGAACTCGTTTAGCATGAACTCGCTTTCCAGCTCGGCCAGCTGCAGCTTGGAGTAGGGCTTGCGCTTCTTTCGGGTCCGCGTGTGCATGGGGTACCATGGAGCACCTGACGAGAAGATCGAGAAGAAACGAGCATGCCAAAATGGTCAACTGGCGTCAAATGGAATTCAGAGTTTTAAGACGTAGCATATAGGGCATGCATCATAATTTTCATTGCTGTGGTCCAGCACATGGGGCCTCGTCCTCGCCTTGAGGTTACAAGTACTTATGCCTTGAGAAAACTGGACCCAAGCCAACCTTTTTTGTTTTATTTTGGGCTTTTTAAAGTTTTTTTTAAGCAACTGTAATGGTCTTGGTTGGCCGGTGATGACATACTGCTTATAAAACATCTCAGATCTTCCTTGCAACATTGCATTACTTGACTGTACGACCCATTTGTTCCCCACTGCATTTTATGTAGTCATGTTTGTTTTTACTTTTTAGACACCAATGGAGCCTGACCACCACTTGACACACCGCTTGACACAGCTATAACCTACCGCGTGTTGGGTCTGACCGCTGTGTGAGGGAATACGATTTGAGTCTCAGCACTGGACAATTTTGTATGTTCTTGCCTTGCCAACGAGCTTCCATTGTGTTAATGTCAATGTTGCCTTTGGTTAAGGTTTGCGCTACTGAAAAGTCAACTAAAGGCAAAACAAACAACTGCGAAGACTTGCAGAAACACGAGATGGACTCCTTTCACTGCACGCAATATCTGTTTTTTATAGTGCAATAAGCGTTTACGGTTCTGTAAACGGTTCTGTAAAGGGCTGTAGGGGGCTAAAACGCTTTTCTAATGCTTCCCCTAGTGGCGTCTATCTCAACGTGCAAGCGCTGATGCAGATACAGGGGACCTACTGTACCTATGTATCTGGAAACGTTAGGAGATGCATTAGCCTACTCACCACCTCCCGGAGCCGTGGTGCTTGCATGGGTGCCGGGAGATGCCAGGGAATGCGGGACTGTGCACGGTGCTTTGCCCCCTTCGTTGTGGGACGAACCCGAGTCCGACTCCAAGGAGTGACAGGATGGGGGATCTTGGGCTAGATGCTCAGCGTAGTCGTACTTTGAATATATCCTCCCGCCTCCCATCATGCTGGACGAGTGCAATCCGTGTTCTGGCGCTAACGAGTCGTCTCGCGCCCTCTCATCAAGTTTGAGGTTTGCATTGTCGGTGCAGGTTTCCCGGTGGCTTCCTCCACCTCCACCTCCACCTGAACCTCCAGCAGCAGCAGCAGGACCACCGTAAAGGCATTTGCCTTCTTCTTGCCTTGCGATCTCACATGCCCGGTTGAAAGTGGGGTTCAGGGACACGGTGTTGCTAAAGAAGGACTGAGTGTATCCGTTGCACGGCTCCGACTGAGTCCAAGGCAGGGAGCAAACATTGTCCCTTCTCGGGTACGGGAGGGACGGTAGACCCGCCAGCTGTCCCCCTGACGCGCGGAAGTTGGGCAGGTAAAACGTGTCTCCGGTGTGGATATTCACCAAAGGTCCCACAAACCCGGTATTAAGGAGGTTGTGCTCGCCCATTTCGGCGGGCCCGAGCAAGAGCTTCTAGTTTATAGCAATCTGACATTTAACGTAGTTAAGACCATCGGCGCACGCCATTGGCTGCGACCATGTCACGTGCACCCCTGAACTTGCACTATGGAGGGTGCCACCCACTGGGTTCCATTTCTGACCAGAAAAAAACGAAAAAAACAGTAACTTCTGTCGTACGGATTTTATAACCTTTTAAAAAACACCATAACGATTTTAAATAATAATAATAATAACAACTACATTAATAGTAAAGCCCGTGGTGAGCCAAATGAAAACGTTGAAAGGGCTTTTAAATGTTCAAACAGGACTGAAGCGCCAAGGTAAAGGCTTACCTGTGCGTTATTTATATGAAAGTGATTGTGATTGTTTGCTTTATTCCCTACAAATTATTCACACGGATTTTTTAACACAGTTTATACTCGGTTTTTTTTTAAATATTTTTCCCTTATATTACTGAAAGAGTTGATTTTAGATGAACGCACAAATAAAATGAACGTCAAATAAAGCGTCAAGGCCTCCTTTTTACAAGCCAGTTTTAGGAATAACCAGATGCCCAAAACTACAATCCTGTTATCACATAACATTATCCTGAAATAGAAATAAAAATAAAAGCATGTAAACATTTGTACTTTAGGGGTATTTACCTTTGATTCTATGATACCACGCACGACTTCAGCAGATAGACTATAAAATAAGTAACGAAGGAAAACGGGTTATGAAATACATCACATCTTGACAATATGGATTTTGCAAGCTTCTGAAGGCAGTACAACAGGGTGTATTGGTCATAATTAACCAAAACAATCCAGCAATAACACATTTCTGCCCCGAGGGTTACTTGCAAAACGAAACGCGAGATAAATGGGCTACTTCAAGTATACCAACTGATGTGCCACACATACATAAAATGGATTATATTTTTGGGAAAACACCATTTAAAAAATCAGTACACTGTATAAAAATAAAGCCCGGAGGAAAAAAATACTGATTTCTGTCGCGATCATTTCAACGATTAATTCAAACGAATGTTTTTGCTTAAAATGCATGGTGCACTACTGTGTGAGTTTTAGTCCAAAACAATAGAAAACGAAAATGTACTGCAAGGGGTCATATATGACTGAGGAGGTGCGGACAAGCTAAGGTAAATAACAAAACAGAAATAAAAATAATTATTTAAAAAAAAACATTTTATACAGCTTTGTGGCAAAAGGGAATTTGCGAATGAAATAAATAAGCATGAATTTATTATATATATAAAAACATGTTTATATACAAACACATACACACGCGTGTGTGTAGAAAGAGAGCAGATATACGGTGTATAGGTGCACAGAGACACTCTATCCTCGTGGTGCTGCGTCAGCATTCTGGCTTCTGGGCTGCACTGAAATGTTTTATTCATTCCCTTCCATCACTCCATAAAGGGGATATAGCCAGGATATTTAATACGACCTTAATTCATGTAATATTACAAACCATAGATTACGAGGGGATGCTGTGGGTGGGGGCTCAGGCATCATATGGAGATCCTTAGGTGAAAAATATTCACGCTGTGAAACTTGTGAAATAATGAAACCTGGTAAAAAATGTTTGATGTCTTGCGAAGACTTATCTGTTGAGAAGGTTTTATCCTTGGCAGTGAATGATATACTCCGGATATGTGTTATAACATGGCCAATGCTCTTCTTTTTTATTGCTTAAGTAGTTAAGCAAATAGTCTGCAAAGTTCTTCCTTTCAGTTCAAATGTTCTGCCAACAGTTCCATGAATTAAGTTTGAAAGCTCATTGTAAAGTCATTCGTACCACGTAACGTGTTTTAGTAGGTGAATTAATGCGCCACTATAAAAATATTTGTGTTTTGACTTGGCCACGATCCACAGTTTTACTCTTTCTTCACATTTACGGCCTTTAATGTGCAATCAGCCAATTTTTCAATCAGGCGAGACATCAGCTAATTGTTAAATAGTGGGACATAATTAGAGGTCCAACTGTTAATATATGAATAAATTAGCATCAGGAACCAGTTTGATTAAAACAAGTTATCTGCCCCCTCCCCCTCTCCCCAAATAGCAAATATAGTGTAAAATCAGACCGTCTCTCCACAGAGCCACCCAAATAAAATTACAGTTACGATTTAGAGTCAACAGTTAATGTCAATGTCAAGGGCTGTTCCGGACAGACAGACAGACAGACAGAAAGATAGATAGATAGATAGATAGATAGATAGATAGATAGATAGATCTGAATATTCTGAATCTGAAGTCGTTTCAATGTGTAAATGTAAACAGGCGGTCATTGTCCAGTCAAACGAGCACATGATATGTTCAATAAGATAGAAAGTTAGCACGTCTGAGTTTTCAGTGCAAAGAATCACCACATTGAATAAAATGTTTGAAAATAGAAACATTTTTTCGTGCATTTCCAAATGAGTTGGTAAAAAAATTAACTAAACTTACAGACCTAGCAAGTACATTCCACCGAAAGCACGCGGACAGAAGACAAGAAAAACATTCTGGTGAATGGGAAATTCAGTCGATCACCAACATCCAAAAAAACTTCCACCGTGCCTTCTTAAAACGTTCCGTATTCATCAAGAAACCGGAAATGTTTGCAAACGGTCATACTTTCCTTTAGATCGGTTTAAAGCTCCCCCTCCACCCCCTTCTCTTTTTGTTTTTGAGAAAGCTTCTCATTGGATTGGCACGCCGTCAGTTCAAGGTCACTGTCTAGTGCACTGATGTCTGGGCGCATCCAAACGACCGTCTTGGAATCCCAGCCCAGACAGGAAAAAACAAACGGTGTTTCCTTCATTTGCAGTCGTGAAACCTCGCGAGGATTTCATTTATTGGACAGGACGCTTGTAATGCAGCTACAAACGTTTTAGAAAAACTAAAACATCCCAGTGCCTTTAGGTCTACAAGAATGACGATAAACAACGACGTAAGGGAGTTTATAACCTCCAAGGCTGGTGTAGCCTATTCATCTTAATCGCAGTTAAAATCCCAAATAAAAATTTTCAAACGCAATTCATGAATTTCAAAATTTAGCTGTTCTGCACCGTCCCTCCACGATTTCCACTATTAGCATTATTTGTTCATATGAACGTTTAACTTATTTAACTCTTATGCAGGAAATAAAAAATAAAACTAAAAGTAATTACAAATTCAATATCACGCCAGAATTTTAACATAATAACATAAAGCAGAGATTTGTAAACTTATCAGATAGGTCTAAATGCGTACCCAGCAACTATACCATGGAAATCTTCGATACTCGTTGTCATTTTACACACACACACACACCACACACACACACACACACACACACACACACACACACACACACATATATATATATATATGTATAATCACAAGATCAACTAAAAATTAGAGATAGGAATCCTGAAAGCACTCAATTTTTCAGGAAATGTATGGAATGCTGTGTGAATGTGTAGCTTTTAGGCTAGGTTGTGGATCTTCAGGACTCTTAGAGGGAGGTCTATTCTCAAAAACAAATTTTGCATCTAATGTCTAAAAACGTACTTTAGGGACTGGTTTGCGTGGACGCCCGAACTGAAGTAAATAATAGGTGCCCAAAAGCAGAACTGAAATCAGTGCAATCACCACCTGCGTATACACAGACTCGCCACCAGAGGCTGTCATGCACCATCTTTTGGGCCAGGGCTGAAGGGGCCTATTTTTCTCTCGGTTTGTGAGCGGTCGTTCCCTTCAGCTTTAATTGATGTCTTTCAGTTTTTGTGGATGCAAATTAATCGCTACTGTTCTACTGGAGGCAATATTGGAGGACTAACCTTATTCTCCGAGTCTATTCTTCAAACTGGACAGTTGTGGTTGTTGCCGGTTGTCGTCAGCTTTCTCAGGGACCAGTAAGGGTTGTGTAAAGGTTTATTAGTATGGTCTTTCATTCTTATAGCTATTAAATTACATTAAAACCTCTAAGCTTCCGCAAACGCTAAAATATTTTATTTTGAAGTGTCTTAATTCTTAACTGTTTTGCACCGAAAATGTGTTTGTATGAAGGCCTACGGAATCGTAGCGTGTTTTGAAGGATAAAGCTGGAATTTAATTTTCACTCGAAAATCAATTTTCAAGTAGGTTACTAAAACTGACTGAAAATTGGTATATCAAAATAAATAAGAATATATACAATTTAACATTTAAATTGAAAAAGAATGCGAGTTTATTTGTATAGGTGGAGCTAAAAACACAGCGTAAGCTCCTTAAGATTCTTTATGTAAATTAGCTTGTTAGTTTCTTTTGAGTAATCTGAATATGAAGTTCCGTAAAACCCACTGACTATGGGAGCCGGTCTGGTGTAAAACCACTTGGCGTGCAGTTAAACAAACCGGAGGAAAATAAAATAATTTAATATAACTAAATTAACTTCGAGTGGGTACATGAAAAAATACATTACATCAACACACCTCCTTTAGGTTTACTGACGTTGACAGCAATCGTTTGTTATGTAACGTGTATGTATTAGTCTGAATATGAAATGCATATTTGAATAAAACAAATATACCATTGCATGGTAATTGTTCAATCGGCCCACATGCGAGTCGGAGAATTTTTTCATTCCTAGTTTAGTTACAAATTCATAAAATTGGAAAATTGTCTTCTAAATGGAGCACAGTGAATACAAATGTGACATTTACCGAATTTGAGTGCCTGTACGTCCGAGTGACTGAAAGTAAGCAAAATAAAAAAATAAGCACTCAGTTTGAAAACATAATGGGAAATCAACATTTTGTCCAAAGTTAATTACATCGTCGTTGATTACGTAGAGACATCACTCTTCAAAATCAACTTTAGTACCTGTTTCTTTTTTTGCTCTTGTTACTCATGTTATTGTTGTTGTTGACGTTAATGATGACAAATATGATAGCAAATGAGAATCCCACTAAATTCAGCCTCACCAAAACTTGACCACGATTTCATAACACAGTCCAAAAAGCAACTTTGTTCGAGAGTAGGCCTAGTTCTAAATGCAGTGAATACACAAATTACATCATATTCCACATATATTAATGGAGAACATAAAAACAACTGTACACTTGCTCTGTCTGAATAAACTGCGCTAGTATCTACTCTGAGCTCATTGTGAGCTCCACGAGACTCAGTTTACCATTCGCCACAACAATTGGAGGTAAAAAAAAAACTCCCACAAAGCTCTCTTTGAATGCGGCGTTTTCTTTTTTCTAGCGCGTTCTGATTAATAAATCCAGGCACACTTACCTGCTCCGCGTGGGTACTTGCGTGTACCAAAATTCGCATTTCCCTCATGTGAGTGTTTGAGGAAAAAAAACTCAGATATGATTTTCCTGATCCCCCTGATTCCGAGAAGGCAGATTCATTATTTGTTGTCCTCTACGCGCAGTAAATCATTACGTGCGCGAGACTTCACGGCTCGAACTTGTACGAGTCAGCGTGATGCGGTCACTGCAGACGTCAGTGCTCCTCTACCTGTTCTCCACGGTCCAAATGTCACACTGCGGTGCGGCCACGGTGTGATGCACGATTAGAGGTGTCGCACAGTGGTGAGAATACTACATATACTACATATACTACGTATATATATATATATATATATATATATATATATATATATATTCATAGGCCAGAGTGGACGGGGACTTTAAAAAAAACGTTATTTAATTACATATTAAATGGGCACATTTTCCCTCCTGCTACCAACGTCACCTTTGTGCCAATAAAGGAAGGAAGTCCAGTCTTCCCTTGCTTGCTGTGCTTGAGCTTTTGTGTGTGTGTGTGTGTCTGTCTCAAGGTCAGAGAGACTGCATAGTCATGGTCAAGGGTAGCCGCATAAAGACACAATGGCTGGCGAGTCGTCTCGCCCAGAATGTGAGGCTGCCTTTGTAGCCTTAGCATTAGAAAAGCGTGCTACTTCAGCTGTTTGGGAAGGTCACATATCGAGCTCATTTCAGGATTTCTCGTTTAGCTACTGACCAGTTAATCCACTAGGGATTATGATTATACTTGTAATTATTATTAAAAATAAGATGAAACGCTAAAACGTTCTGCTTAGCGACAAGACCTTTAACCCAGAAACTGTTTGGCCTCTTGTTCAGGAAAAAAGAAAGAAGCCTGATGTTTACGAACGCGTGGCAAGTCAAGTCATTCTCAATGGAAGTATGACGTCATTGCGAAACGGCGCGTTTTACATTAGCCAAAAATGGCAAAACCAACTGGTTTCTATTCAGTGATCTAAAGTTCTTCCGCGTTTCCCTTTTTCAAAATTTCTTCTCATTTTTTCCCCGTTTTCAAGATTGTGGTTTTACATTTCGTCTGTGAAACCGAGGCCTTGTCAGGACTACGACTTCACGAAATAAAGTTTGAATTTTTCATTTCGGCAGTCGCGAGTTATATTTTCCAGGTGTTTGTTCAACCCAAAATGTTAATATATATTAATACAATGTATCAGAAAATGAGCGACACTTTACATTTAAAATTCAAATGATCTTTGTTAACTTTACGCTTACTTTACATTTTACTTTCATTGAATTCCTAATAGCAAGTTAAAAGGACCATAATCTGTTTTCACATTTCAACTTATTTGATGTTCAAATTTAGAACTCAAAATGTAAGGGCCAACCGCAATTGCTGACTTATTTAAGTTAATCTGTTGCAATCGTTTTTACAACGAGTCGGCCAGTTAATAGACCACACCAAATTAATGCACTAAAGTGAATGATTCTGTTCTGGTTCTACAGCGTTTTATTAATAGCTAGTTTTGGTTTATTTTACTAAAGTATGAGTTAAATATTATGTTGGATTAAAGGTTGCACTCTGGGCCTCCACCATTACATATTGCATCAAATCTTCTAATTTGACCTTTTGTGACAATTTGTTATTTCACTTCATACTCTTTGAATCTAAAAAATGTAAGAATTTCAAAAAGTTGACCTTAAAAAGTGAATAGCCCCGGTTGGTTTAAAATTTAAACTTTTGACCGTAAGTTAACAAAACAACCTGTTTTTATCAAGTAAGCTCAAAATTTTCAAATTTTCCAGAATAAATAAAAACGCTGCGTTTTTTACACTGTAAAGAACTCCTAATATAATTGAAACAAGTAAATCATATGTTGCCACACATATGTGTTTAGCATAGTGAGGATTTGCACGTGCATTGTGAAGACTATTCAGAATCCACACTTCACGATCCTCACAAGCTTAGCAACGTCACTATGCTTGCATAAAAAAGTGTTTGGACAACATATTCAAGACTTAAAAACCATAAATCTGAAAATTTAACATACAAACACACACATATACTCTCTCTCTCTCTCTCTCTCTCTCTGTTTTCTCTCTCTCTCTCTCTCTCTCACACACACACACACACACACACATACCTAATATCAGTGTCATGTTATGTAATGTTTTTATTATTGGTAGTGCTGGTGTTGTATTTTAACGTTACATCCATTTTAATATGATAGACATCAGTTATTTTAGAAAAAATAAAAGGCAACAGATCAAAATTCGCGAGGCAAAAATAATCCAGGCAGGAGAGCGTGCAGTAATGCGCAAATCTCTTTAATGTCCACAAGGCAATAAACAAACATTCCAGTTTGGTGACAGAGAAACATCCTTCGCTGAGAGAACGTGAATGAGAAGAGCATAAAAACAGAAGCAATTTACACATCTGTTCGCACCAGAGAGTCTTAATTAAATAATAACAAATAACGCACAATACTGTACAATTTCACAATAGCAGCCTCGCTTACACCCTCGGGGTCAGAGAGAAGAGGGATCGTCTTTTAAACGTGAGCATTTATGGATGCTGCTGCTTTTCGTAAGCATGGTGATTCATCGCTGTCCTCAATAAAAACCCATTATTGATGGATCTGCCGAGCACCTGACGCGTATCCCGCCAACGTGACCTGTAAAAAACAGATAGACTACAATTTGCAATTTTCTTAAAAACGGTTTAATATTCCAGGTTTGTTTTGGCGTGGACAAGAAAGCTGGGGAACGTCAGGCTTAACCCAACAAATATAAATACTTTAATAGACCTGCTTTATTAATTGGAACCACAATCAGGTGGCATGCATGTGGGCGCTCGACTTGGACTTGCAGACGAACTTCTTTTCCTTCACGCGTCGATTCTGGAACCAGATTGTGACCTGACGCTCGGTGAGGTTCGTGGCCGTGGAGATGCGGCGCCTCTTGTCTTTGGTGATGAACTTGCTGGACGCGTACTCCTTCTCCAGTTCCTTCAGCTGGACCTTGGTGTAAGGCACGCGCTTCTTGCGGCCGCGGCGGTAGCTGTTGATCTCTGGCTGCAGTGGCACCACGTCTGCAATAAGGGTCAATGTGGGGAAAAGAGAAGAAAAACATTAATGCAAACAAAATATAATGTATTATTTAACTGAACTCTCAAAGATCTCCAAACGTTTCATGGAAACCATTTCATTCCGTTGATCTCGCTGCGTCTTGGGAGAGTGAGCAAATAACAATACTGGGTTTGACTTGTACGTTGGTATTTTACCATGGAAATGCAAAACGATTAGGCACGTCAGCATTGGTGGACGAGTAAAGCGTAGACTGTCCATTTTCAAAACAGACCACTTGCGATGACCGTCAAAACAGCAAGAATCAAATTTTCTAAAATGTTTTGCTTTGTTCACAATCATTTCAGTGTTTGCGCCAATAGCACAATATTTGTCAATATAAACTTCTAAAATGTCCTGTTTTGATGAAGAGTTGTTGGTGAAAGGGCCTGGATTGTCTTATGTCTATTGCAGTGCTTGAAGATGTAACACATTGCTCAGACATGAAAGTGCAGATTGCAAGCAGAATATTTTTCTTTGTGCACGTTTATTACTGGGCCTGCAGAATTACGCCTGCAGAAACTGTAAAATCATCCTGATAAAACTATGCTGATATAGTTTTGTCAGGATGATTTACATATACATATATATATATATATATATATGTGTGTGTGTGTGTGTGTGTGTGTGTGTGTGTGTGTGTGTGTGTGTGTGTGTGTGTTGAATTCTTACTTTAGAATCAAAGTGCGTACGCTGGCTCTACATTCTTTCTTACAGTCCATTGAAATTTCAGGCAATATGCAAGATTTATTTTGCCTCAAATAACTGTTGCGCAAATTTACCCAAATAAACCTTAAATAAATACTAAATAAATATGTAAATATGTCTTCCAAAAGATTTTAGTTGCATTCAGGTTAATGTTGGTGATGTTACACCTGGCAAAGCAACACATTTGTACCACGGCCTGGTGTGCTTTTTGATTGTCTTTTTTTAGTTTACAAACGAAGTGGATAAGCAAACCAAACACAAAGCAAATTCACGGTTAAAGTGAACTATAACCACCCAATACAAACGCTAGATTTCTAATTTCTCAATAACACACAGGGTATGATTGCACATTTTTTCCAACCTCTCGCGCATCTTTATTGTGTCATTAAAGGAGTACGTTTCAATCAATTAAAAGAGGCTATGCGCGGACCAAGACTAAAGATTAACTAGCAGTGTTTATAGGGTCATGTAGAAGAGTTAATAGACAGTATTACAGAAGACAATAGAGAGACAAACTGTAGCCTATTAAAAATGACGACTGACCGCAGGGAACGTGCCATTTGGAAATGCTCCAGGTTTTTTGGAAGACAGTAAAGAACAGAGGCCAAACTATCAGTGTACGATAATGCTGCACATCTCGTTTCTACTGAGTGCTCTTCAGCTTTCTCCTCATGCGTGAGAACTGGGTGTAGAGAGATAAAGTCAGAACCAACCAACCAACGAAGTCAGAAGCTTTCTTAGGAACATTCTGGTGTGGTGGAACCTCAGTTTATATTTTCTATATTGTATTAATAACTCATTTTAAGGTGTTTCCTCAAAATTTGAGGCTCGCCTAACACAGACCTAAAGATACAAATATAGGCCCATGTTAGCATTTGTGCTCTCTGTGCTCACTCTCTGCTCCCCCTCCCCCAGACACAACCACAACCACACACACACACACACACACACACACACACACACACAAACGTACACACATACACACGTACACACACATACAAACACAAATGTTCACACAAATTTACATATGGGCATTACTGTGGGATATTACAATTGCTATTTTAATAAATTACAATAAAATGTATTGTACATACATTATAATTATTATGATCACAGTTAACAGCAATAATAACCTATGAAATGTTCCTCCGCAATAAATTTAACATTTGCACAATACAACAGATTGGCGACTGAAATTTGTGTGGGCTGGGCAAACAACATTTAAACACTTTTATTCCAGCTTCAACCAAAGCTTTGAAAAGCGCAAAACGAAGAATGTAATAAAGCAGGTTACATAAAATCCAAAAACCCACACTAATGCAACACCAACCAGCCTCTTCAGACGCATTTTTGAACAAAACGCTGTTTGATAGTTGTTTTTGCTATGCGCATGTGTACATTTTGCCGCGTGAATCAAAATTTATAGCAGAAGTGAATTTTAGCGCCGAGACTCTCGTGGCTCTAATCTAAGGTAATTAGGACAACAATGAAGGTGCAGTTTGGTATCCTAGGCTATACCTGGGAAGGGAGACTTCCAGAGGTGGCTCGACTGGGACTGCTCCTTGGAACAATACACCTGGCTCTCCCAGCCGTTCGACAGCGCCCAGTGATTATAGCCGTCCACTGGAATTAAAGTCTCGTGCCTTGGCTCCGGGTGCGCACTAATTCCTGGCATCACAGACATGTCCAGGTAGCCCGGGACGGTTTGGTACGAGCTGGCAAAGCTCGGGTAGAAAGCGAACTCTTTGGCCCGACTGGAGAGCTCTTCGGTGGGCAGGGGTCCGCCAGGCTCCGTGTATTTCTCGGCCGGATGGTAGGAGCACGGTTTTTGCTGCACGTTATGCGACAGACGGCATCCGTAGTATGGGTTCCCGAACGGGTACCCGCAACCCAACGACGCGCCCGAGGACGTCTGTGGCGCTGGACACTGCCTGCCGCTGTCCTGCGCGGCTATGTCCGGGTAAACAGAGCCCTGGTGGCTTAGTATGCCTCCAGAGTGGCGCCCCAGCGACGGGTGCGAGACCAGTTCTCTGCAGTGGTTTGCGGGACAGTTGCTGCTCAGTCCCTCCATGCCTTGGTTTTTATGCGCGCCGTTTTCATTCGGGCTTTTTTCGTACACGTACATCAAGGTGTCCGCCCAGCGTGGATGCAGGACCAGCGAAGTCGTCATATCACGGGCTGTGGATGCCTTTTTAAAAGTCGACTACTCCAAGAGGGGCACCTCACTTCCAAACTCATTTTCTCCCTCCTCTGCGCATGCGCGTCCACCCCAAGTCTCCAGTGTCCAGTTCGCTATTGAGCGCAGGTCTTTTGCTGACACGTGACACTATCAAGAGCCAAGAAGGGGTGGTGGGGTGGTGCGTTGGGGGGGTTTGGGAGGTGGTAGAGGGGGTACTTGTCATCCCTTTAAGTGGCCAGTACACCAAGATTTACCCAGGCGTTTTAAAATGTGACGGACCCTGTCATTGGCTGGGATAACAGAGGCGACCGTCCTTAAAGGGGAGGGCACGTGAGCGATGCAAGCGAGCAAGTCAAGCAATAGCGCGAGGCAGCAAATTCTGTACAAAATTGATTTAATAATAATGGGAGGCCTGCAATGCAGGGTCAGTGTTTTCTAAGAAGGCTGTCTCTGTAAATCTGACATTTAAACAGCTCTTTGAGGTTTGCCTTAAACAAATACTTTAAAAAGAAGCAACATTTGAACACGCGCTGAAAGATTGTCTCATAGGGGAAAAATGGTAGGCATTATAAGTGTGAAAGTCAAGCGTTTCAAATAAAATTAAAACAATTCGTTAGACCTCAATTGGTAGACTGTCGCGTAAACATATTTATTATAATGTTGCTGTCATAACTCTACCGTTATAATTTTAATTACAACCATAATTTTCAAAACAAGACTTTGTTTTTCGCATCTGTAAAGTTAAAAAATAATAAATGAACATAAACATGAAGGAAAAATGCTGATTGAAGCGAATAAACAAAACTGACTTTAAGTTTATTGAACGTTTACAGAACAATAATGTAGTTTTACATTATTATCTGTTAACCTATTTTTTTTTCGAAAAAATAAAAATCTAAATAAATAAATAATAGTGCATTTTTAACTTTAAAAGTAAGCAAACATGGCTGGTTGTAAGTTTAACTTCAAACTTTTAACTTCTAATAGTACGATGACACGACAGCAATTTGTTTTCACATCTGTTATTATATGAAGTTCCATTAACTCAAATTTAAGAAGTTTAAGTACTTTTTTAAGATCTGCAAATTCATTTACAGAGAGGAGAGAGAGAGAGAGACAGAGAAAATGCAGTGATGCCGGTGGCCTCAACAGCTTGCGTTTCACTGAATTATTCATAAGGTCGAAAAGACCACCTTAATTACAAAACTTTTAAACTAAACGGCATCCGAGTGGGGAGCAAAACCCAATTAGCCCAGTACGGCGAATGGCTTGCAAATATTGACCACTGGTGAAAACGCCAGCTGCCAGGAAGTCCAAGGTCAAGGTAGGAACTCAGACAAACAGGGTCGTAATCAGTCTAGACAGACAAGAACGAACTTCACACTTGCGCGGTGGAGTTTACGTGCAAACAAGCCCACTTTCAGTGACACCTCCGGCCAAAATTTTACAATGGCGCTAAATTTGGGTTTAAAACCGATCCGGATTAAATGAAGCACAACTGCCAACAATTTTATTAACAAACAGTACAGACAATTTGTAGACTGTCCAGTTCATAAAACAAATGTACATCACAGACCACAGTTACAGACAAAAATATAATAATACAGAAATATTAAACATTTCTGAACAACGTTTTGAAACTGTGTTTGATCCTAGAGCGTTTAAGGCATGATTTCAAAACCATACATTCCAGATACTACCCTATTAAGAGCCTGCATTTAGGTCACAAAATCACCTTCACCTCCAAACATGCTAAATATTCTCCAGAAGCAGAGCCGTTTCCGTTTCACAACACGCGGTTAAAAGAGCAGTGGCGAACATTAAACATGCTCCATTTCATGAATTAAACTGCTAAAAGCTATATGGATTAAAAGGAGACGTGCAATTGTACAACAATTAAATCACAACCGTGAGCTCGCTGGAAGTCGGTGTTCAGTGGGCGGAAAAGTAAACAACAGTACAGTGATCCAAAGCGTTGTAAAGTGTATGCTGTATATAACTGTTGTACTGTCTATAGTGTCTACACAGTACCCACGTAATATAGGATTGTGAGTGTGCGTGTGTGTATGTGTGTGTGTGTGTGTGTGTGTGTGGTACTAAAAACCAATGGTAAAACACTTACTATTATGAATTAAAACGCCAAAACGTGATCTTCAGAACGTTGCCACAGAAGAACCAGTTTTGGTTCCCTAAATAATCTTTTTTGTTTAAATGATTTCACCGTGTAACCGTTAAATCTAAAGAAAGAGAACAGAGACATCTTTCAGAACCGTGTAAAAACCAGTCAGACCGACAGCTTAGTGTGCGTCGTGGTGAGTCAGGAAACGGGTTCTCTGTGAACTTCTTCCAGAAATGATAGTTTTATCCATGCTGTTATATTATTATAGCAAAAAAGGCCCATCTGAGTGTTTGGAATTGGGCTTAATGAGCTAAAGAACACAGAGGCAGTGATGGTCATTGTCTTTGTTGGTATGAATGATTTTCTTCACCATCGTGTGAAGTTGTTCTATGTACATGTGTTGTACGTGGGAAAGCGCTTAACTGTGAGCCACGTACAGCGATCAGTGCAGGTATTTTAAAACTGGTGATCTGATACAGCGTTCAACATGTTCTTCTTAAATATTTCCGCCATAATTCAGCAATGTTCATGCTTTGGGAGACATAAGATTTGCAGATTGATACGTTTTTGTTTTGTTTGTTTTGTTTTGCTTTGCTTTGCTTTGGAAAGGAAAATTCAATGAATGGTTAAATAAACAAATAATGGAGTAGAGCGAAACTGTTTGTTTATTTAAATTTGAGAACCATCATCTCAAGCCTTTAGAGAAGGTCATGTGGAAATGTAGAAACAATACTAGTTAAAACGATACCTAAACAGAAATTCGAACACCTTTTTGTCAATTTTAAATCAGAAGAATTTCAAAATTAATACAAATTCACAGTCATCATAGCTCATCACTTCATTCCATTGAGTGCTATGTTGATCCTGTTGTCCTTTGATCTTAGTTTACGTTTCAAATGGTCCTTGAATTTTGGGTGCATGAGGATAAGAACTGTATGGTAAATAATGTGTTGAGCCGCTTTCCGTCGTTAAGGTGGTTCTAGCTAATCCATTTTCTATTTTGGGCACAGATCTGGAACGGGCACAGACAAACAATTAACATTTACACAGCTTAGAAACGCTCTCTGCAGCCTTGAACCACAATAAACAACCCTGAGTCCCTTCACGCGCCACAATGAGACCTCCAGACCTCCGTCGCCCACAGACGTCCAAGTTCAAGTTAAAAGGGTCTTTGTCCAGACAGCAGCCGCCAGATATTTCCAATTACCAATTAAGTGCCCTCGTGCATGCCCGTAATTTAAAATGGGACGTCCTATCAGAATTCAGAAAAAAGGCGTCGATACACCGAGAAAAATTATTAAAATGATTATCATTATTGAGCGAAGTAGATGGGTCATTAGTGATCTGCGTATACAATGAATCGCGAAACCTTAGAATAATGTTTATTGACCGCAGCGACTTTGTAATATTTAGCGTGGCATGTTTTCATTTTAATGTAGTACTTCTGAAAGTTATATTGCAAAGTTTTAAATAAATAAATAAGTAATTTTGTTTGTTTATTGCAAACAAACACCGGTTAGTCTTGGATTAGTATTTACGTATATCAACTACAATTTTATTTATAAGTTTACAATCTGGTCAGTTTACAGAAGTCTGTGCCAAACTGTATGCATATATAAACAGGGTAAACAGAGAATAGATGTAAAATAGATCATTGAAATAGACGTTAATCGTTGCCACGATTATAAATCTTATTTCGTTTTTACGATGATTATTGTAAAGATAGACAGACAGACAGATAGATAGATAGACAGACAGACAGACAGACAGACAGACAGACAGACAGATAGATAGATAGATAGATAGATAGATAGGCACAATTTTTGTAAAATTATTGGTAAAAAATCTCAACATATAATGTAAATGTACCCCCCAAGAACCAATGAACGAAGCCTTTTTTTGAGGGGGTGTATTAGACCAGGTTATCTAAAACCCACTCGAGACGTTCTGATGGACCTTAACTCGCTGCTGGTTTATTACTCTACAGAAACAGGAGTCAAAAGAGCTGGCAATTCCTCCTAGAGGTTCTGATCTCTTTATGTTTGAGCTCAAGTTTCTTTATATTGTTTCCACAAACAAACACGAAGAGATGATGCGATCTATCAGCACATGAACGTCCCATGGTACTGGACTGGAGTCGGTCTGGTCCCAGTGGCGTGGGCCTCACCTAAAACAATGACTTTAGGGCTGATACTGTTACTGCTCGTATCACAGTTAATATGAAATAAAACATTTATACACCCTCCTCGGGGCTTTGTTTGGGCTACTGCTAATCCAGAAACAGGTTTCATAAAACGCTGTTCACACTGTACGAGTTCCCAAAAGCTGCCCGCTGCACTCTCAGCCTGCAACAGGAGCTTGTTAAACTTTTAAAAGAAGGCTTATGGTTATTTTTTAAGGATCCGCTTTGGGAAGGGAATTAGAAGTTATAACGTCAGGGCTATTGGAGCAAGACGTTCAGTCCAAGTGGGCCAAAGCGAGGAAGAAGGCTGTATAAATGCGAATTCAAGCTCACCAACGTCGAAAGAGAAGCACAATGAAGATGAGCAAAGTAAATAAACTCTATTTCTGAAGCATTTTTCAAGAACACGTCATGTGCACCAAAGTGCTGTACAATAAAAAAAACAAAAATACAAAGCAGTACTGACTAAACAAATGTTAAAAAAAAACTAAAATAAAATAACACAATATAAGATAAAAAAAAAGTAAAAACAGAGATAAAACATCCCAAATAAAAGACATATACCCTCTACACGATAGACTCAGTTACATTTATCAGCTATATGTGTATACTTGAATACATATATTAAGTTTTCAAATCAAGTCAAGTATTATTGTCATCCCAGCCATATACATCAAGTACACAGTGAGACGAAATATCGTCCTCCTGGACCATAGGTGCAACATACAACACAACAGCAGCACACTCACACAAATCAACAATTAAGGGTAAAAAAGGGAGAATTAATTGTAATATATATATGAATATACAAATACTTTACCTAAAGGTAATTAAAAAAATATAATTATAGGCACAAGTAAAATATATATATA
>JBBPCZ010125073.1:0-25217 GCA_037974445.1 Brycinus macrolepidotus | reverse complement strand
GTGAAGCCTTTTGTCATTAGTGTCTTTGGTAGAGAGACACGAGGAAAACAAACAAGCATGCAAAAGAAAATTATCGCAGCCAGAAAAATTATCGACCTCATTTTAATTATCGTGCAATTAATTGATTTATTGTTTATCGCAACAGGCCTATAGGTATACACTGAAGCACACTGGAAAAGGGGGGCTAGAATAATACCTTGGCGGCAGCACAGCGAACAGCCATAGAACGGTCAGTGAGGCAGGCTCGTGTAGCTTTGTAGATGTCTCTGTGACAGGGCACTGCACTTACCCCTAAACCCTTCAGAATCTTCTCTATACACAGCATGATCTCATATCGTCCCTGAGACTTACACACAAACACACACAACAGTAAAAACAGATTCACCCCACAGAAGCCAAGACACTATCTATTGGAAATACTAAACCAATTCTTTGAAGCACAGGGCTGTTGCAGTTATAATATAACTGACTGAGGGCAATTATTAAAGATGATAGTAATTATTTAAGTTGATGTAATCATTTTATACTGAGACACGCCATTTACCTTTATGCTGTAACACATTTAGAGCGTAGTGTTAAGTAATTATGTGTTTGAACAAGTAGCTAATGATATTAGCACAGTAACCAAGTAATTTTGGCTCGTATTTTTTCACTTTCAAAACAAAAATAAACTTTGCTTGATTACACACGATTCTGCAAAATTGTGGACATTTGTCTATGAGCATGCACAATAGTCATTTTATCTTTGTAAAATGTAGTATTAACTATAATGCAAAGAAAGCCAGAAAACAAGACAGTTTGCCCACTTTAGTTTGGTACTTTACTAGTTGCATTTCATTAATGCTACATTAATTGCTAGAATATCATATCAACTATATTATCTAATCTAGGGCCACTCTACCTAAAAAAGAACAAAGTCAAGGCATGTTGTGAGAAGATGCACATGTATTTCAAACAAGGGATTTATACTGCAGTTATTAAAGCTATAAACTGACTAAAGCACAACTATAAATAACAAAAAATGATTATTTTCCACTACTGGGTTCTCCTTTGCACAACATTCCATCACTTAATACTTAATTGACAAAACAAGTATGTGATCTGGCACAGAGACTGAACCTAGAAACCCTTTTAAATTCTTACCTCTGCTCCCTTCAAGGCTTTTAGAAGGTTTGCCACTGTCTCTTTGAAGGAGCTGATAAGGAGACGGCCCAGTTGCTCAAACATCGCACCCAGACAGGCCACAGCTGCCCTATGAAAAACAATAGTTTTCATTCGTTAATGCTAATGAATTAAAGAGGAACTGTAGTCCTGACTTTGCTTTGTTTACACACACAGCTATGGGTATATGCCACTTTTATACATATATTTCTATAGATTACATCAAAAGGATTATCATACAATATAAACATAGTATTATACTATACTATCTACTATACGCATATGTACATACAAACACACACAGATACACCAGTCAGCCACAACATTAAAACCACAGACAGATGACGTCAACAACATCGGCCTGGTCTGATGAACCACATTTTCTTGTACATCCTGTGGACTGAGATTTTAAAATAGAAGTCAGCACCTTCAACATTTTGTCATGTTCCGCACTCAATTTTTGAAATCTGGCAGGGCACAATATCCTGGTGAAAGGGGATGCCATTGAAATCAAGGTGTAGTTAGTCTGCAGCAATGTTTAGGCAGGTGGTACAGGTCATCTAGCCTCACAATTTAGCCACTAACTGGTCACTTGATGCCTAATTTATCCCACCCCCTTATTTGCCATTATAAAGAAATAAATGTTATTCACATGGTTTCAGTGTTGTGGCTGATAAATGTATACAGACCAACCTCATGTCTGCTTTTCTACCATGATAACGCACACATGGAAAACAACAAATCATAGCAAGGCAGTCAAACATTCACAGAAGCCCATTTACAGTGCAGGCCATATAGCTATAGCTAAAGGTTTGTGTGTGAGGACTAGGTGAGAGGAGGCTGATTTATGACGCACTGCACTCACAGTCGAGTAGGTAGGAAGCTGGGCGAGTCGTCCTTGCTGCGAATAACATCATTGCAGCGGTCCACAGTGAGGGTGGAGGTGAAGGAGTCGCCTACCCGGTAGAGCACGGACAAACAGTGGGCCAACAACCAGCGCGTGGAGGGGCCTGGAGAACTCATCAGAATGGCTGTCAACTGCTCCACCAGCCTCTTCTGGTTCTGCTTTATATCCGCCTGACACATATACAATGCTGTGACTAAAGAGACTGCAACATAAACAAAACTGTGCTCCTGCAGTTGTTTTAAAGCAAACCTTCAGCATTTTCAACCAAATCTCCAGAATCAGCATGTGTTTTATATGGTTTCATGCTGATTACCACAAACAAAAACTATTTAGATGCATTTCATTGTACTTAAACAGAAAAACCAAATTCAGTGTATAAAAATTTTAAATGTGGCTGTATAACAGGAATTTAAAAGATGATGTTACGCTATAACAATACAGGTCCTTAGGAAGAGACAGACATGAGAGAATCTCTTACTAATATCTTACTTTTTTTATTCCAAATAGGAGAACAGTGTTTTGCAGTTAAAAAGAAATTGCGAAGGGTTTCTGGTATTCATGTGCAATCAGACAATGACCTGTGTAAACTCATCTCCACAAACTGTTTTAAAAAATTATACAGATCTAAAACACAGTTCACAAATACGCTTGACCGAAGAATTCATATTTACTTACAATCCAATGACTAGTGTTACAAATGAGTGTCAAGTCTACATGTTTTCTGTCCCCTTCTAAGCACAGGAAAACAATTTTTTGTGTTGAAATCATTGTGCATGGTAACTGACTGCACTACAAATGCAGCACATAGACATTAAGTTGAAAAATGCCCGAGTACTTCTATAACATGCTCAGTCGACAGTGTGTGTTGGTTATTTTCCATATTTGAGCAAGGTTTAATGCATGTACCCATTAAAAATTACATCCAAAGCTGAACAAGAAAAAAGGGAAAACAATGGCTGAGAAAACAAACCAGGAACAGTAACAGAAACAAGAACAACCCATGAGCAAGTTGAACTGATTTCAAAGTAAGAAAGCTGAGTAGATACATTTCAAAGATGTCAGATTTGAAAGATTTCTTAGATTTTGGTAAATGAACAGCTAGCCTAGGCATTAATTGGTCTAATTAATGCAGCATTAAACTGTAAACATGAATGACTGATTAATTCTGCATTTATACATACACACACCACCATCTTCATTCCAGTTCTATTTTCTGTTTCACTTCAGTTCAAATTCCAAGAGAAGAACCGCTATTAACGATCACCTCACATAATCAGTCCTGTCCTGGCCCTTTATGCATAAGACATGAAAGGGTAGAAATTACACTGGCATAAAAGGAAAAAAAAAATCAGGCTGGGCCAATAGTGTTTTACAGGCTTTGTACATTCATTGGTATTTCCAAATACCAATACCAAAGTATTTGAATACTTGACATCAAAAGTATTATTAAAAATAAAGCCAACAATTTATTAACAACAGTGTATTAAAAATAACCTTTTATTTATCTGTCTATCTATTTTATTTTATTTATCTATCCTGTTCACATTCCAAACGTGCTGTAATTTTACATTCTTTAAACATTGCATTGTTGTTATGATGTCATTTACAGCTGGAGAATGTGTTGCTGTCGAGAATACTTTCTATATCGCTGAAAATTGTAGAGCTGCTGTCAGTGAGTGTATGCTCAGTGTGGGTTGCATTTTCAAACAATTTATGGGCTTGTCATATCTCGTTATAACTCGTTATAACTCACATCTCCACTGATCTTGATATTGGACACATAGTAGGGGCGACACTTATTTGGAAGGCATTTCAATGTGCATTTCATATCCACACAGGATTCTAGAATCAAGAACACAAATATGGCTTGAATGTACATTTTTTTTGGAGTACTGGAGTTTTAAAAAGGAATATTACTCTTTTGTCTGAATATTTTTTTTGCCAAATATGTCTTTTTATGTCAAATGCAGTACAAAGACGAGCTGTGGCATTGCGCTGGTCAAAGAAAACACACTTGTACACCCTAGCAAGCAACCAACCTCTCTGAATCAGTCTTAATTATGCTGGTCAAGCTTATGAGACCACTGTCAATGGTTGATGATGAAGGGTTTTAAGAAATAAATTATGCAGTTCAATCCAGAATACACCCTGCCATTCATAACTAATTTCTCTCACTTTTTCCCTTACTATACCGTAACAATCACTACCTTTTTAAAGGTTTTTGCTGATGATTGTAGTTTAGGTTGGAAATTGTGTGGCTTGAAAAATTCCAAAAACTAAATACAGAATTGAATATTAGTGTAATGAATTACTTTGGCTAGTCACAGAAAATGCATCACAAAGGGTGGTGTTCAAGTAAAGCCATTCTCTGTCTCAAGCAAACAAATAAACACAAACACACAGACAGACAGCCAGACTAAAGTACAACTGGCCCTGTGAAGAGGGTATGAGAAAAACAAAAGCAACAAAAGAGATGTCCTCTATAGCCTTGAGTGTTTGAGAGAGAACAAAATGCTCTGCATCTCTGTCCAACAGCAAACTCATTGTCCAGGCAAGCTGACACTCCTCCACTTACCCTGTCTGCAGTAGGGAGCAGTTTCTTCAGAAAACGCAGCCACTCAAAGACAAACTCAGCCCTCTGGTGCTCTCCCAGGCGCCCGTAGGCATCTTCGTTCAGCAGCAGACTGTGGGGCTGCTCCATCTTCTTACTCTCTCTAGCTCTCCAACTGACCTCAGGCCTGCTGAGTCAAGGCTCCTGGCACTGGGCCTCACTGCATCATCCCTGAAAATGCAGTTGTCCTAACAAACCAGTGTCTCTAGCAAAAACGGTTTTCGGTGTAAGCATCAGAAACATGTGCCCCCATATAAGGACTGGTTTTGCACAAAAACTCTGACCCATTTATCACAGTATGTGTAATGTATAAGTATAATATCTAATGGGATCTAGTAGTGGCCTTCTGAAGAGTCAAAATGTAAACTTATCTGATGCTGATATGAATAATACATTCTACCAAGCAGGATTCCACTCTCTATAACAACACTAGAGTTTCACACTGAAAAAACTGCAAAGGCTAGTCCCTGTCCCTAACTTACCATTTGTTCAATTAAAGTTTAGAAATGTGTATAAATGTATAGATTGCATCACTCCTCCCCTTTCTGTAGGTGATCTTTTTCGGTCTTTATGTCATTCTGTTCCAAATAGGATTTGCACAATACAACTCAACCGTTTAATCTGTGAACTGACTGAATGTTATTGAATGTCAAACACATCGCCTCGTCACCTGCTGCTATTTTATTGCATTCATTATATTTTTATTGCATGAACACTAAGTCGATTTCATAAACCATTTGCACTACTGGTACAGCACACTAAATCTTACACACAGCAGTCTGTGTCACAGTTATTTTGTTACAATAATGTTCTTGTTATTGCACTATTGTTATTGTCTATTTTTTTATTGTATTGTCTTATTATCTTTTATTCTTCTTGTGGCACTGAGCATGCTAATGACAAAAGAATTTCCCTCGGGACAAATAAAGTTCTTTCTTATCTTAAATTATCTTATACCCCAAAGACAAGAAGGTTTCACACTGGTAATGAACTTTCACAGGCACCAGCCAGTTAAGGACGAAATGTCAGGACAAGTGAAGAAATATTGGACTATTCAGCTGGTTTCATTACTCCAGTTTTGTTTACGAACTAGGTTCTGTTGCCACATTAGCATTTTAACCAATTTACCACTCTCAGTCACTAGCCAGTCTCACCAAGGGACACGAGCAATGTAGACTAACTTCAGCTGTATATGAATAACGCATACTTGTTCCCGTATAAACCAGCAAACTGCAAAAAAAAAAGCAATTATAGTGGGGTATTTAATGTTTACATGCTACCCAGGTACTTCCAACTCTGTCCTCAGACGCCCACACAGGAGGCTAGCTAGCTCGCTAAGAAAAAGTTGCTAAAGAGAATCTATCCGGACACATTACACTAAACAAGGCAGCTGAGTACATTTAATTTAAGACAATGTCAGTTACTTATAGTAACGGCCATACATTTAACAACCATCTAACTTGTTTGACGAGAAAGCTAGCTGCCGTTCCACAGCTCTGAAGCGGAAAGCTAAGTGCTAGCCAGTTAGCATCACAGGTTTCGTTTATTGTGATTTAAACACAAACAAAAGGAGACTGTCCGTTACCTGCGAGATGTATTTCCACTTATGCTGGGGGACGAGATATCTTTTTTTTAAAAAAACCTTCTGCGTTCAAAGCGACTCTCTGGTTTCGTAATCCCAGCAATTAAGACAGGTAAAGCCAGTATATGTCCAAGGCGAAAGTGTTTCAAACTGGCAGGCGAAGAGAGCCTTTTAGATTCAGCAAGACTGCCAGGGGCGAATCTGCTGTCATCTCTGCGTGAGGGGAAAGCCAAAGAGTGAAGCCCCCAAATCTTACCGACCTGATTTTTTTCTCAGGCGTCTACATTTTGTTTGCAGCGTACTTGTACTTATGTTTTTGTTTTTATTTGTGTTTTAGAAATTTTCAGATTTGTGTTTAATTTAAAATTGTACTTATTTTATAATGTTTGCACAGTCATAAAGGAGCGGTTCAGGATACATTTCATTTCACTGCGTGCTGAACTTTGTATAACTATGCGTGTGACAAATAAAGAATCTTGAATCTCGAATCTATGTTCTTCCCGAGCTGTAGTCACTAAACCAAAGCAACGCATGAAACTGGCCTTGATGCCTCTGGCTGAAAATAAATGAAGAATACGATTTTTTTCAAAATCCATTTGGATACTGTGATGTGTCAACTTAGGTCTATTCTAATACTGTTTTTTGTTTCACTAGTCCAGTGGTGGTGCAAAGAAGTCAACAATATATAGGATAAAAAAGATCAAATTAAGATGTACAGTATGAGTCCAGAAATGAAGTAGTACTTCAGTCAATAAATGAGAATGTGAGCATCAGAAACCTTATTCTTCCACAGGCTTCACTGATGGCAGAGGGCAGCTGGTGGCCTAGAAGTTAGTAGTTAGGGAGTTGCTTGTTTTTATAAGGTTGTGTTTGCATCCCAGGACTGCTAGTGGCACCACTGAGGTACCCTTGACCAAAGTAGTGTCCCCACACACTGCTCCCTGGGTGCTGTGTTCTTGGCTGACCGGTGCTTCACTTGGTGAATGGGTTGAATGCAGAGAAAGAATTTCGTGCTGTGGTGTGTTCACATATGATAAATGGTCACTTCAGTTTCTCTTAAAAGTGTTTGTCTCTAATGGAGCTGCTGTTTCTCTTGGACACCTCACTGTAAATTATAAGTCAGATGCAGCTGGATCATCAGACAGAGCACCTAAGCAAGGAATCTAGCAGAGCAATGTAAGACTCTTCTTAACACCAGACAGACAGCTTCAGGACTGTGAATGGAGTCATGGGTCCTGGATGGTGGAAGCTCTGTCTTAAGGTTGGAGCAGCAATGGACCTGAAGCTTGTGTCCATGGAGACTAAAGGGCCTGGGCTGGGGCTTATGACTGAGTGCTGGACGCTGGACCCTGAGTCTTGTGGTTGAGGTAATGAGGTTTGGGCTGAGGCTAGACCAAAACTTCAAGTAACAATCATCTTAAGGTTTTATTCATTCCCGTCAGAGAGCTTGGACATCTGACCATTCCTCCTCTTTATGAATATGTGGTTTGTTTATTTGCTTTATGTTGTTACACATTATTTTATTTATTGGTACACAGATTAAGAAAATCCTTTTAAAAACATCAACATAGCAAAAACACCATTCCTACTGTATAACAAAGCACAGACTCAGTATAGCATGTTCAAACTGATTGGTTGAAAAAATCTTGACATTGACCTTGTCTTTACACAGCAGTTTATTGATTGCTACATGACTGGGTCATAGCATCTCCAAAACAAGAGGTGTTGTGGGTTGTCAGTAGAGGCAGTCTGATGCTCTGGGCAATATTCTGCTGGAAAACTTGGGTCCTGGCACTCATGTAGATGTTTATTTCGAAACAGACCACCTACCTAAACATTGTTGCAGACTAAGTATACACCTTCATGGCAACAGTATTCCCTGATGGTAGGGACCTCTTTCAACCTCTTTCAACAGCCACACCGCAAAAACGTTTTTCATGTTTGAGGAACATGAGTAAGAATTCAAGATGTTGCCTTGGCCTCCAAATTCCCCAGACACCAATGTGTGGGATGTGCTGGACCAACAAGTCTCTGTGCCAGATACCACAGCACACCTTAAGAGGTCTTGTGGAGTCCATGCTTTGATGGGTCAGAGCTGCTTTGGGGGCATGAGGGAGACTTACGCAATTACAGGCAGGTAAATTATATGAGAGCGAAAGAGAGAATGACCAGCTGTTCACAATGATTTTATTTTTATTTAAAAAAAAAAAAACCCTTTCAAACCTTTTTTTGAACAGTTACTCAATTGTAGTACAGATTAGTAAACACATCCAAAAATCAAGTGACCCATGACACCATTCTAAAAACTAAAAACGACTTTAGAACATTCATTTAACATAAAAAAAAAGTTCCATCAGCTGCATTTTTTTAAATTGAAACTTTATGGCCAAATTTGTTTGATGCCTGTTTACATAAGGGAATACCTATTTTATGGTGGCCAGCAAGCAAACCATAACCATTGTACATTAATATTTACTCAGAATTCTTCCATGAAATAATCATCCTCTTCATCCTCCTCATCACCTCTGGTTGATGGAACATCCTTGTCAGACAGCATGTTCCACACAACAAAGTTATCATCTTCAGCTGAAGAAAAAGAGATAAAACAAAAATCTGAAGGATGAGCCAAACTAATGCATTTTGACAAAATTAACAGACCATAATGTCAGTTAATAAAAATGTTGGATAGTTTGTTTAAACTGCCTTCTAAGAGTGCACATACCAACACATCTCTTCTTGGTTTTCCTCCCTGATGGAATTGGTGTGAACTTGTCCTGCTTATAAACCACAAAAAAACAACACACCTTAACCAAGCAAAGCAAGATTAATTACTCAAGTAAAATTCTGTTTTACCTAAATTAAAAGACAGCTTTAAGCTAGGTCCAGTATATTTCATAGTTTGTTCTCGAAGTCAAAAGACATACCTTCGGGCTACCTTGCTTGCCTCGTCTTTTCACCTTCTGTAGGTGGTAAATATACTTATCATTGTTGTTCCTTAAACAAAACAGAAGTTAAACCAACTTTAAAAATGTCCATTTATGCTTGTTGAATATTCTTTAGATAAAAACATCCCTTCATACAAGACAAAACTGTATAAACGAATATTTAGCTTGTTTGCTGAAATATCCACTTTGGACTTGTTTACAATCATTATAACAATTAGTTGAAAACAAAAATTAGATAAACACTAATTAGATACATCTATGTGGAACAATGATTTGTCATTCTTTGTTGCCTAGTTTTTTGGAAACTTGTGCAAGTTTGGGACTTCAAGCGAAATTGTGGGTAAATTTGTATTTTTTGTACAATATTTAATTCTAATTTGCTATAATCATCAGCAATGTTTTCATTACCTTTGTTTCATTCAATAGAAAGATTATCAGATATCCCCAATTTTGTACTTTTTTTGTGGTCATATAAAAAATGGATTAAGCATAGTCTTGGACTAAATTACACAGCTCATGGCAAAATAACCTCCAAAAAATATTTTAGTGTAGGCTTAGACTTACTACGGATCTGGGTGTTAACAAGTTTAAAATAAAAAGAAGTATCCATTGCATTTTAACTATTTCTAGGTTTTACTGTTTACAAATATTGCATACTTTTTCCCCCTGGTTTTTCCCCATTCTTTATAGCAAACATAAGCCTCTGGGTGACCTCATCTGTAACCTGAGTGGCAAAGTAACAAATGTCAAAGCTTTTGGGTGTGTGGGAAAACCTACCTATTCACAGACCCTAGCATCCCAGGAGTAATGTGCAAACACTGAGGTGTTTTCACTGAAGAGAAGATGCTAGAGCTGGGAGTCTGTGGATTTTGTAGCTGGTTGAAATCTGGCTCATCTCCACTTGTAGCCCACACAGGTAACTGTGTATGTAAATTATATTAAAACAAACACACAAACACACACAATGTTAAGCTTTTTAGTTTCCAAAGTGCACTATTTGCACACACATTAATCCTCTATTTATTAGCAGAATTGACCATTTTCTAAGGGAATGATAAAGACGCCATGCTGCTAAAAGAGCCTGTAAGGCTTTTGCCAGAGCTAGAGACTGCATAAGATCCATAATTTAAAATGTGTTATGAAAATAATTATCAGCAATATTTTGTAAATTAAACACACATTTGTGTAATAGGACTATTTAAAAAAATAAAAAATAAGAAAAAAAGTAGCATGTATCTAACTGATACTAAAATATTTTAAATTAAATCTGCATAAACAGTGACAATATTTCCCCATACATTGATTTATTTGTGTCTGCCCAATACAAAATTAACTTGGACCTCTACACTATCAACACTTCCCACCCCATTTAGGCAATATGACTGTTGGCAGCATAGCGATTATCGCACTTGCATGTTGTGCACAGCGCCCAGCGACACGGCTGCAACAAATGCCTAGTTGTCCTGGAAACACCAAAAGGCTAAAACCAAAACTTCATAGACAAAACTGTTACAAACAAGTACCAATATCCTAACTGCTTAATGGAAATCATATTAAATTCTCAATTACAGATTTCCTATTGATCACACCCCATAATATAACTGTGATATTTTTACATTAGCAATAAATCTTTCATATTATCAGCAGTTAGGGAGGAGTAAGTAGTCTGGCTAATTAAAACAGGATCTAAAAACAGCACTATATCACTTGGAATTGAGAATGTGACTAACATGCTGAAATGCAATAACACTTTCTCTATAACCAGTATTTTAAAATGTCAGTTACTACAATATGAAATGCTTTCACAGAACCCACATTACAACTTAAACTGCACTAGATGCAAGTTATCAGAGATCCCAGGCCCTGGAACACACGTCTCCTTAACCGTGACGTCACAGACTCTCTCTCCGACATACATTTTTGAGGGAACTCGACTCTCCTCTATCTTTATCTTACACAGGCAACTCAACTACAAAGATCATTTTTTTAAAATGATAAACACTCAGCCCTTGATAAACCAAACAAAAACGTATATACACGCGCATGCAGGGGACATTAACGGGCGTTTTGATGTTGGAACCATGCCCATATTTCAAAAACTGTAGGAGAAGAAATTCAGCTTAAGAAGAATAACAATAATAACTAGACTGCATTTCAACAAGAAAATGTGAAGTCTGATTGCATGGTTGCTGTGGTAATTGTGGTTGTTTCTTTGTGGTTGCTATGATGTTGCTAGGTGGCTAATGGTTGGGTATGTGCATAGCTCTGACAGAGATCAAAACAGCGAAGAAACAGATCAAAATGCAGCACAGAAAAAGTTGCTGCATTACTTGTTTTTTTCTAATATTCAAAGCCATATCAATGTGTAATGGACAAGTATCCTGTACAGTCGGCCTTCGTTTATCGCGGTTAATCAGTTCCAGACTCCATAAGTGAATTTCCGCGAAGTAGGATTCTTTATTTATAAATCGTAGTTAGAGCATAGAAAACCTGTTTACGACCTTCTAAATACGGTTTTTAACATTATTAGAGCCCTCTAGACATGAAATAACACCCTTTAGTCACCATTACACTCATATTACCCAGTATATTAGACAAATGCTCCATTTTCGAGCTTCGCGTGACCGTCGCTCCGGTTCCCTGGTGAGGAGAGCTTCGTGACTGGCCTCGTTCGAAAGGTCTCAGGGAGCTGTGGGTAACTGTAAAATTTGAGCTCGATCGGGGCAAAATGCTCCGTTTCAGCCAGCTCGCGGCACAAAATGCTCCGTTTTAGGTAAACGGTGGGAGTAACTATGACTCTCGTAAGGTAGAAAAAGCTGGAGCACTTTCTAAGTCTGAAACTCTTGGTACAAGCGTGCAGCGCATAAGGGCGGTAGGCGCAAAATGCTCCGGACAGCAGAGGGGGGCCTCTCACGCTAAGGGGGCTGAGTCGGCTACAACACCGGCTCACGGCTCTAGGCGCATTTAAAGGGGCATGTACCCCCTTTTTTCCGCCTCCGTCAGAAAGCCATAGGGAGCTTTGGGGCTTAAAAAGTCAGGTTCACCGGGGGCTAGCGGGGCAAACAAGGACTCGTTGGAAAGGTCTCGGGGTGATCTATGGGCATGTAAAGTTTGAAAAGGCTGGGTGCTTGCCCGGCCGAGCCACGCAGTATAATTGACTCAGACAACCGAGCGCGCCCTGTATCATTTTCACTGTCTCGATCAACTTTTTAATGAATATATTTGAAAAAAAAAAATGCGATAGAGTGAAGCCGTGAAAGTCGAAGCGCAAAGTGGCGAGGGGCGACTGTATTCTTTTTTTTCAGCCAATATGATACAAATATAATTTTTATAAGTGAACCAACTATTTGGACACAACTGACTTGGACTTTTAAACACCACCATTTTAAAGTTCCAAAAACTGTACATTTCATGTTTTTGTTTTTTTTTTAAGTTTTTTTTTTTTTAAAGTTTCCGGGTCTGGTTTGCTTCCAACTCGCAAAAAACTGACTTGAGCTTTAGTGTCTTGAAGTCTGTTTACGAGTTTGCTGTGTGTTTTGGTACGTGTTTTTCACTCTGCATCTGTTTTGTTTCTTTGCAGACACCACATGTGTGATGTGGCAATGCTCACATCACTATCACTCCCATATAGAATCATAAGGCCGCTCACCCCACAGCGCTCGATTAATTGTTTTAAGCGATTAATACTCGCCCCTGATCATCTGATCGACTAGTAGCATTTTGACATTGGAACCATGCTCATATTTCGAAAACCATAAGAGGAGAAGCAGCTCCAAAAAAACAGGTGGAATAAAAATAATAAAAATAAAAAATAAAAAGCTGATGCAATCACACTAATTAAAAAATAAACTCAAAACCAAAAGCAGATGGTCTTTTCACCTTGATTTGTTTACTGCGCATTGGTGAGCCAGTGAAAACATCATCATGGTCATCTTTGGGCATGTGATCCAAAAACTCCCACATTTGTTTCTTCCTCTTTAGTGTTCCAACCTTGGCAGTAATCTGAGAAGTTTCTTTTTCTGTAAAAGTCAGAAATGTTTGTTACAGGCTATTCAATGTACAGGTTATTAGAGCACCTGTACTTTTTATCTGAGAGGCAACAACAACTTTAGATGTTCTTGAAAACACACTGCCACTATTTTATAACTTAAAAGTACAGTACATGTATATGACCAAATATTAAAAATAAAATTGACCTGGTTCAAGTGGTTTAGGAGCCTTTTCCTTTTGTTTTTCTCTCGATCTTCCACGAGTTTGGCAGTGTGCAGTGAACTGTTCCTGACACTCCTCAGCTGATCGAGAGCCAACTACTAAAGCAACATTTACCCAGTAGCCACTCTTGTGCTTAGGTAATGAATTTACAGCCCTAAGCAGAAAGAAAATACATAGACTTTGAGGTCTTAATACATCTCCTAAACACCAGCATTGAGAAGTGTTTCTTATACCTGTCCAATGAATGCAGCCATAAATTGTGATGTACAAACTATGTAGATAAACAGGTCACTCAATTTTTAAATAAGACATAGGCACTATATTGTAATGGATTGATTAGCAATTTTGACAGTAAAGACATGTTTACCTTTATTTGCATACATTGTTATGGGTATGTAGCAATAATTCTACCCATGATGGGTTATTCATTCTGTTTCCAAATAATGTTTGCCTTGCCCTGACAGAGCTTAAACACAGCATACATAGAGCTTGATCTCAAAGTATGAGTAAAACAGCATACACATTTAGGCAAAGCATATTTTTTTAGCTCTGTTAGCAAATTATGTATAGATCAGAGTTCCATTAAAAGTGGATTTATAAGTACTGGCTATTTTCGGACACCTAAAACTTTTGACTCTGACAGCCTTACTTTGTCCATCCAGTCCAATACTAAAAGTAAAAGTGATCATTCGGTCATACATGAACACACCACAGCACACAGTGTGAAAAGCACGAAATTCTTCCTCTGCATTTAACCCATTCACCAAGTGAAGCAGCGGGCAGCCAGGAACACAGCGCCCGGGGCGCGGTGTGTGGGGACGGTACCTTACTCAAGGGTACCTCAGAGGTGCCTAGCAGTCTTGGGAATCGAACCCTCGACTTCCTGACACGCTCTAACCACTAGGCTACCAGCTGCCCCAAGGACCACACTGTTGTATTACAGTGTGTTTTTAAAAAACAACAAAAACAAACAAACAAAAAAACAACAACAACTTACTCGTAAAGTTTTTGAAGCTCTTTCTCGGTCCATTTTCCCTCTGACACATCTTGCTCACTCTTACTGTGTTTCCTATTTTGCCTGTTGTTATTACCTGCTTTGCCTTTCACTGATGCTCTCTGTGTCTTTCCAGAGTTATCAGACACAGCAGACTGAATCTTATCCACCTCTTTTGAATGCTTAGGATGTGTGTTTTCCGGACGAGTCAGTCCATTTGTTTCCCTTTCAGAAGCTCTCGAAACTTTCCTCCATCTTGCACTTCTTGCCATAGTTTTCTTTTTGTCTTGTTTTCCCAGATCCAAATGTACATGGCTAACATCACTTGCACTCTCAATGCAATTTTCATATTTATTTAGAACTTCTCTTTGTCTTAAAGTATTTGTTTCTAAATTTTTAATTGTTTCTTGTTCCACATGGAAATCAGAATCCTCTTCTTCTGAAGCAGGAGTTTTAGGTGAAAACCTTTTGCTTTTCTGGCCTGCTTTTGAGCCTTTCCTCCCTTGTGCTTGTGGAGGGTCAGGAGGGATGAACACATCATTTGAATCTATATTATTACGGACTCTGGAACAAGTGCAAGGAGAAGTAGTGTCAGAGTCAGAGCACAGAGCTGGGAGCAGCTCACTATGAGCTACGCTCTTGAACAGCTCCCTGACACGCGTGTTTTTTTGGCTGCTTGCAGAGCCTTGGAATGCAAAAGCATTTTCAGGTGATGACTGAGCATTTGTGCCAAGCACAGAGCCCACTGCACAAGTTTCTGGGTCAACCTCAGACATTTCACACTCTGTGCCAGTAGAGTTTCTCCCTCGCGAATAAGACCGTCCTCTCCTCAAACTGATTCTCTCAAGCTGTGTTGGTTGAGTAGGGGGGCGTTCTGCTGTATTATCAAGACCAGAGTCAGTTTCCTGGGGCGACTTCTGTGCACCATTCTTTAATGCTTTGGTTCCCCGAAGCCTCTTTTGAGACTTACGCTGTTTGACATGTCTCCTCGGTGCAAAGACATCATCTTTAACAGTTTGTGTATCTGTAACAAAGAAAGCTTAGAATTCTGGAAAACATGCAATTTGACTGAATATGAAAACATCACAAAAAGATCCGTTTCAGCATTTTGTAGCATATAGTTTACCTCCAGCTGGGGACTTGGACACATCTGGTTGGTCTTTTGATTTTTTTTGTGCAATTACCACTGCTTTTCTTCTAGGCTTAAAAAAAAATATTATAAAATTGTATGACAAGTATCTTCAAGACATGTGTAATAATGAAAAAAACACCAATTTTACACAATTACTACTGTACTAATACACTACCGTGAATAAAATGGAGGTTGATGCATAATCCTCATGGATAGTAACATTCATATCAGAGTCTATAATGATCCTCCCTCCTCTCCAGTACTCCAGAGGCGGTTTGATAAGTCGGCCACTGCGGGAAACTGTTGCACCATGGGGCTGGACACTGATAGCAGTGCTAACAGAAGCTGCAACAAAAATGTAATTTCTGAATATTTGCCTTGATTAAATTCATGAAAGAAGCAGTTAAATTTTACATTCACATGTCATTATTTGTCTATCATGACTACAATATAAAAAATATTCTGTTGATACAAGCCTGTCTTTTTACACTTTATCTAAACTGTATACTCTATTTTTGACAAAACTAGGAGACTCACGGGTCACAGGATACTTGGGCTGTTTGGTAATCCGTTTTCTTGAGGGCCATTTTTTTGGTTGTTCACAAGGTGCCGAGCTGTTCCTCTTCTGAGGTTTTTCAGAGCTGAAATTAAATGATACATTATTTATTACTGATACATGTTACAAACAAGGCTACCCTGAAGTTCATAAGATAATACAAAATTCATAGACAACATGCCTTCCCTGCTCAGCCATATACGTATTCAAGTATTCCTTCCACATTTCTGGAAACCCATAGAGAAACTTCTTCAAAAACCACAAAGGAAATGCTGAGAAAGAAAATATCCATGTTAGATTAAAACATGCATTGAAAAACTGGATAAAATCAGGCTGAGAACATATATCAAGTAACTCTTGTGCTTACGTGAATCATGGAAGTGTGACATCTTTCCAATAAGTACATAGATACTGCCAGATGCAGTCTTAACAATGTTACTCGAAACTCGTTCAGTGATGCAGCTGCTGTGCCAAGGTACATTGTTGTCTCTGTGTAGAAAGTTTAAAAACAGTCTAAGTAAAAAATATAACTGGCCACAATTTGAATTTCACAAAATTCATACATGGATGGACAGGCATACAGTTAAATGCATTTCTTCCAATTTCATTCCCTGTAGGATATTCTTTTTTTGCTAATATTTCATTATCATGGTGAATTACGAGGGAATGCCTAATAAAATATTCCTATAATTATTTACACCCCACATATCTATTTATAAAAAGGAGAAAAAAAAAACACATTGGGTGCAGTTTAACACCACAAACCAAAGCAACTGTAATAGAAAGGAACTTACACACGAACACCATCAACAACAAGTTCTTTGTTTTGTTGCAGCTTCAAGACCCACTCCCTTAAATGAATCCCCTTTACCTAAAAATCAGAAGAGACAATGAATAGCATACTTCAATAAAATTATTAGGAAATCCTGTTTTTTTAAATATATTTTGACAACTGCATTGCAACATGAACCTTTCCTCTTTACTGATCTTTATCTTTTATCAAAAACTAATAAATAATTTGAGTCATTAAATTTCTTTACACATACATGTCCACATCAAAGGAGAGATCAATGCTCTTTTCTTACACTGGTCTTTGTATTTTGAGCTTCATCGTTTTCTTCCTTTCTGTTCTGTTTCTTGCATTTGAAGACTGCAGCTTGCTTTCGAGGTATGGAGATGCGAGGAGAGAGTTGCAGGAGAGAATCATCTGTTACATTAGAAAAGGCTTGATGAGGTTTTTCACTATGGCTGCTGGCCATACGCTCTGGTTTCTGTGGCTCTGCATGGCTGTTGGCCACACAGAGACCCTGGATAACATCCACAGACCTGCTTTCTCCATCTTCTGAATCATCTTTTATACTTGCCTCACCAAAAACTCGACAGCCTATAAATCAACAAGATTGAAAATAATGACTAAAGCTGCCAATGGAATAAGTTCATACTCTTTTGTGGTCAATAATGTTGGGGGGCATTACCCTTATTTTCAGCACATTGTGAACTACCGACGCGATTCTTAATTTGCATCTGCTTTGACCATCCCATTGGAGCAGATTTTTCTGAAGGCAAGCGCTCCAGCAACACATAGGGCTCTGGAAAATGCAGAATAATTTACTTATCAATGTTAAATTATTTCTGTGAGCTTTCATTTATATTAATATCTTACAAACAGCATAGATAATACACTGAACCTTGAGGAAATATTTGATTGACTGAGGGATAAATATATATATTCAAGAAACAACACTGGCACAAACTACTCCTATCTGTATAGTCACCGTCTGCTTTCCCTGTAAGCTAATTGGCTCATTACATAAATATCATCATCACTGTGTTTTTTTTTTTTTTTTAAACTATCCAAATGGCTGCACCAAAAAGAACTAATACATTAAAAAAGGTTCAAGCTATGTACTTGACTTACTGGAACAAGCAGTTTTATGTCGAGCTTTAGTACTTTTTTAGCTCTTCTAATTTAAACATGTCATGTCATAAATTACGTTCAGTCCAAATCTCAAGAGAACCAAAGGACAGCACGGATATAACAAAGATGACTTGATCATGTTTTAGCCATATTTGGATATACATAAATCCAGTACAAATCAGCAGTTAACAATAACAGTGTAGCGTTTCCCCAACCCTGTCTCTGACAAACAACAAAACAACCATTTGCTTATAGGACGATAAGACCTTTCTAATGGAATACATGAGAAATGACATGATGTAACTAACCATAAAACAAACTGGTATTAACCACATTTGTGGCAGGATCTGTGGTGGCAGGGAGTGGCTGGGCTCTAACTTGCCAAGTCGTCTTCTGGGGCTCAGGAGGCGAAAGTGTAAGCACATATGTTTCTTGACCATCCTGCACACTATCTTCATCCTGTGACTGATGCATCTTCAGTTGTAATGAGCTGTTTTTATCCATCTGTACATTTTGTGCATTCTCTTTGCACTCCACAAGGTTCTGCTGTTTAAGTTTTGCCTTCAACCTGGCAAATACTTTGGCGGGGGTGTCAGTGAGCTGCTTCAGTATGGGGCCAGATGATACTTGGTGCTCAAATAGCTGCTGCTCTGCTGCTGTGGTACTGATCCCGCTCAGCTTGCAGGGAATGTGTGGTCCGGACTCTGCTGCACACTGCACCGTCGAGTTCAGCACTATGGTGGCTCGGGGTCCAGCTCTTCTCTCTGCTGGCACAGCGATTTCAAATGGTGGGGCCCCACTGCAATCATGACCTGCCTTGGCATACTGTCGGACAGGAGAGCCATGATAAACTTTGACTGGTGAATGATACATCTGCTTGGAAGCCAAGTTGCCAGACCCAATCATTTAGAGTTCTATGATTCATCAGCAATTACCTGTCAGGAGACTGAGAGAGCAAAAGACAGAATAAAGGGTTGTTTTTGTTTTTTCATATCAAATATAGACCAACTGCCTTCAAATCCAGACACTGAATCTAGTTTCCCATCCTGCATTTTGTTATTACTTGCAGGAATGACGTTAGATGGCCAATCAGTTAAAAAACTGACCAGAAATTGAATTCAAAATTCAGATTTTTAGACCTCTGATATTAGCACATTCCAAACAGTACAGTTACACAATACTCTAGCTGAAAAACTAAATACACAAACAAGCAATCCTAACATAAAGACGAGCTGTACATGTTTACATGCACTTGAATGTAAAACTCAACAGCTGGCTAAACTTCTTCCTACAATTTTATTTGAATAGCCATAATGTATACGCAATACCCACAGCTTCTGTGCTTCAAAAAAAAAGCACAAACGCGATTAAAACCTTCAGTTAAACTCATAAGCTAGACGTCGGACAACAAAGCGCTAGCGTTAACGTTAATGTTATAAAGTGTCCATGTGTCATACGTGAACAGTCCACAGCACACACTGTGAACAGTGTGAAACTCGTTCTCTACATTTAACCCATTCACCAAATGAAGCAGCGGGCAGCCAGGAACACAGTGTCCGGGGAACAGTACATTAGCACCGCACAACGAACTTGAAAAACTAACAAAATCACGTTCAAACCTCGCCATTCTGCAATATATAGATGTTCCGAGCAATGTTGTTAGCCACCTGGCTAATGCTAACTTCACAAACTTACCCAGTCTAACGTTTGCCTAGCGTCCGCTGCTACAAAGCAAATCCGCATTTGATATATGTGATCACTACCCTGCAGAACAAACGAACGGGAAACATTTCTCAATGTTTGAAGAAACGCGCGTTCGTAAACGGATTTCTTTTAAAGTAGTGGCGGCTCTACTTCGTAACGAGTCCGTTGCAAGCGGGTTTTTTTGAATTGCCCTACCACCATGACGTCATTCTTGGCACGGAAGACGCGGCTTTTATGATTCAGTTTCGACCGATTCGTTCGAATGGTTCGTTTTATTGAATCGAGTGTCCTATTCAACCGACTCACATGTTATTAAAACGTTTCAGCGTGGTATTTTATGATTTTAAGAGATGTATATGTGTAAAAAAATGTTATAAACTCACCAGGCGCCTGTAACACAAAAGTAAACACTGCGAGTGTAATACAGCTGGACATTTGAATCAGTTTCAAGAAAAAGAGTCGGTCCCAAAGAATGAATCGTTTGCAACTCGGACATGGCTCTCCGCGAGTTGGTTGGTAATGGGTGTCAGTGAAGTCTAGGGAGGTGAGTGATTAAACATAGCTGTCAGAAGTGGACAGGCATCACGTGGTGGAACCACCGTGTTCAAGTTTAGCTATAGTTCATCAGCAGGAAGACGATGGCAACACTACCAGAAGACGTGTGGCTCCTTGTGTTCCAGTTCCTGTCACCTGCTGACAAACTTAACGTTCGTTCGAGCTGCAGGGTCTTTAAAAGACTGATAGACCGCCCGACCATGTGGAGGAACAGCACGGTGTGTCTAGATAAAGTTACCTCGTATAAGGCGCATTTCTGGAGGACTCTTGGCAAGAGGAAGATCAGTTCTGTTGTGGTGTTAAAGCCAGGTGGTGTGAGGGACTGGACCGAGCTGTCGTGTCGCTTGCCCTGGCTGGTCTCTCTCACTATACACCAGTGTCGGGACCCCACAGCTCTTGATACACTCAGTCGTTTCGTTAAGCTGAAGAGCCTTGAAATTCGCCAGTGCCGCTGTCCGAGCCTCGCAGGTTCACTCTCGGCACTTCCCCAGTTGAATCATTTCAGTTTGTGTGAGGTCTTCAGCGCCCCCGTAATGGATATTATTAGTGCCGTGTCCCAGATCTCTAACCTCGCATCCCTTCATTACCACGAAAGCAATAAACCCATCCCCAAGACAGCTCTTCATAATTTATTGCGATGCCTACCAAACCTAAAACGCCTTTCTTTAAAGATGGGAGAAAACCAAAGCCCTCTGCCCAATGATTACTTCTGTCCCCCTAAAGCAAAGCAGGTGTCTGGTGAGTATGAGTTATACACCTTATTTTGCTTTATGATTGATCAGCTTGTTTGTTCTGTTTGTTTTGTGGTTTACGCAGTACATGTTATGATAAAACATAATGTGCAAAACAGTTCCTCTGTTCTACTAGCTGCTGGCCTAGTGGTTAGGCAGTTGCCCCTGCGATCAGAAAGTTGTGGGTTCGAATCCCATGACTGCTAGTGGCACCACTGAGGTACTCTTGAGCAAGGTACCATCCCCACACACTGCTCCCTGGGCGCTGTGTTCTTGGCTGCCCGCTGCTTCACTTGGGGTGAATGGGTTAAATGCAGAGAACGAATTTCGTGCTGTTCACACTGTGTGCTGTGGTGTGTTCACGTATGACAAATGGACACTTTACAATTTACAGGAGAGCCTGAAGCTCTAGGACTGACCAGTCTAGAGCTGCTGAACTACATGGACCCCATTCTATCTCCAGTTGCCCTCCAGGGCATTTCCTCCCTCAGAAGTCTGACAGTACAATATAGATCCTGGGCTCTAGATTCAAGTCTTTGTCACCTCAAAACATGGCTGTCGACACTAATATGCCTCTCAGAGCTCAGCGTTTCTTGTGAGTGAACATTATGGACACAAGCACACACATACTACATGTGAGGAATTATTGACTTTCAGAATTAGCTGAATGTCTTCATGAATGCTTTTATAATGATACGTAAATAAGACTGTTTACTGTATAAAATATTTACACAATTTTTTCATTACCCGAAGTAATGGAAGTCTCCCAAAATGTTTTGTTAACTGAAGGCATCAACTTATATATAACTTATATACCAAACATGTCTTGGCCAGTTGATTACATTTGGGGTAAAGGAAAAATTATTTAAACTGATTTTTTTGGTTAACCATTCCATTAATGTTCAACAGTAGGTGGCATTATTTCAGGTGCCAACTCCAAGCTGCTTCACTGGGCCAAGAAAGGCCCTGTTCACACTCGGTATTAAAATGCGTCAAGGACAATCAGATCTCAAGTGGGCAGTGCTAAATACAAGTGTAAATGACCACCAAGATGATCTAATTGTGATCTGATCACTCAGATTACTTGCCAAGGTGGTCTAGGATGCATTGTGACCACATATCTTTTATAGTGTAAACACTAATTTGTCCTTATGTGTCCCTGATTAGGACATGAAAATACATCACTTTTTTTTTTTTTTTAATTCAGTCGTACAATCTTATGGTATGTTATTATTGTGAGACTTTGTATGCTGTAAGGAGAGTTTTTCGCATCATTGGTGTGACGTTGTAGTGGAAGTGACGTGGATGGGAACAAAATTTGAACACAAATGGTCCACAGGACACCGTGGAGACACATGATAGACAGTTTTAAATGGCTGTCCACTTGTAATCCAGTCACCCAAGACGCAAATGAGAACAGAGCCAAAAAGTCTTTAAATAGGAAGTTCTTGTCACTCAGTGTTTCTAAAATAAAGATGAATGTTTTTATCTTCTCAGCAAAATTGAATACAAGTAATGTTTTCTGAACCTATTTCACTTTCTTGGCTTGTAGAGGAGAGCTTTAAGAGGGTTTGAGTCTGAGTTTAAAGCTGCAGAAGGTGACCCGTATAAAGAAGAACATTTTTTTTGTATTTGCTAAAACTGTCACAATGTCCTAACAGTAGTACATGAGACAGACAATCTATGAAAAAATCAAGTTCATCTGCCATCACCTAACATTAACAATGCCATTTTCAAAAATCCATCTGACCATCTGAATTAAAACAACCAATCAGAGCTAGGACAGGGTGCCAATCACTGCTCTAACACATGCTGCTTACAGCCCCCCTCTCCCCCACTGATGCTGCCACTCAAATTTAAAACCAATGCCAAGATACAGTTTCTGCTTGACCAAGTTTCTAAAGAATAGCCAGGCAAAAGTCACTGTGAGACAGGTTATGTCTAGCTGTGTGGAATTACATGTTTTGTTCATAGATTTAAAAAGAAATTGGATACTAAATTCTGTATATCTGCGTGCAAGGCATCATCATCTATGGGGAGAGGCTTTGGGGGCAGGGCCAAAGTACAGTGGAGAGTGAGAGGGAGGGACATGGAATTTGTACTCATTAAAATTTTTGAGCTAAGTCCACTCTCTTTTCAATTCTACCGCCTGCAGCTTTGAAGGAGGCGGTATTAAAAAAATCCCATTAGCTTGGCACTATTTAAAATCCAAATACATCTATCATGCCTTAACAAGTGCACTAAAATCAGGCCTCTTTTTTAACTTGATATTTGTTTTGTATTTCTTTTACAATTTCTGGAATTTTGTGTGTTTTTCAGTGGGGCATCCGCTTGGCGCATATGCTACTTCAGTGCCTGGGACAGTGCAGAACTTGTCGCTAAAAGGAGTTTTGGGAGAGCTAAAGGCAGTAAGGGAGGTAGCGCAACAGGTGCCTGGTCTGTTGTGCCTTCACTTGGACCTGTGCTGCCATGAAAAGCGCAGCTTCATTGTTGAAGTTCCTCAGCTTTTCCCCAAGCTGCAGAGCCTGAAAATGAGGTCAGAACTTCATCTTCAATCATAGCTGCTAGAACTAGAACTCAGAACCATCTTACATGTTATATTATTGCAAAATTCTTTTATGTTGTTCTTATAGGCACCACAGTGTTCCTGAGACAGAGTTTCTGCAACTTGCGCAAATGTCCCATCTTAAGCGCTTAGTGATTTTGGATCCTTGCATGGACCCCAGTTCTGCTCTGACGGACTTAACTCACAAACTACATGTACAAACAAACTACAGGGTCCATGTCATTCATTCCCCAGAACCACAGGCTCAAAACACCTGCCTTTGTTCGGATCATTAATAATATTGCACTAGCCCTGGACTTGTTTGCAAAACTTGGACAAGTCATTCTTAATCATTGAGCTCACTGACCTTCGTCTGTGAAATCACACGTATAGTATGTACCTCTCCGCCGTGGCTGTAGCCGTCCACTAGATGCCACTGTAAACATACCAAGAAAAACACCTGGAGAACATGGTCTTTTCATTCTTTCAGGCATGGGCGATGGAACCATTATAGCAGGGGGTGACGCGTCCCTCCCCACTTTTCAAAATCATTCGCAAATGAAACTCAGGTCTATCTAGATCTTTCACCAAATGACATCAGTCCTATAAAATCATTGCATTATGTCAGTTACATAAAGACAAGACAGAGATCATTCTGTTAGAGAGAAAAGAAGAAAGATTACAATTTGGTACAATCTGGAATCTAGGGCAATACATTCTGGTGTAATCATTGATGTGGATCCTAGTTTCACATTAAAGCTTACTAAATCATTTTGGCAGCTCAAGAACACAGCTAAGGTCAAAAGTTAGATTTGGAAAAACATATCCATGCCCTTTATATCCATCTGAGTTGAGTATTACAATGATCTTCTAATTGGCCTCTTTAAAAAAAAAAAAAACATTAGATAGCTAGAGCTTATTTAAAATGCTGCTGTTGGAGTTCTAACAAAACCAAGAAAAAAAGATCATGTCACTGCAGTCCTCAGGTTCTTACGCTGGTTTCCAATCAGATACAGAATCGGGTTTAAAGTTTTTAAGACACTCAATGATTTGGGCCCTAAATATAAGTCTAAAATGTTTGATGAGTATCAGCCTGGTACGTCTTTTAGATTGGCTAGGGTTGTTTAGCTAGATCAGATCAGAATCGAAACAGGGTGAAATTGCATTTAGTCATCATGCTGCCCACTGCTGGAAACAGCTTCTCATAGAGATCAGATCTGCTCCAACTGTTGCCAGTTTTAAAAAAGAAGCTAAAAACAACCTTGTTTTCTGCTGCTTTCAGTGAACTATGTTGTTTTATAACTTATTAATTGATCAAAAGCCCTACTTTTATTCTACATTAAATTTATGGTAACTTATTGCTTGCTTTTGTCTTTTTTCATAAAATTGCTTTTATGCTTATTTTATCCCTATTAAGCACTTTGGATGAACTCTGTGCATAATGACATGCCATACTAATAAACTTGCCTTGCAGAAAGTTAGAAAGAAAAAGAAGTAAGTCTTTTGGCTCTGTAGTGTGGTTGAAAAATAAGGAAAAAATGTTCTGCATTTATTGGTTTATACAGCGGGGAAAATAAGTATTTGACGCATCAGCATTTTTATCAGTAAGGGGATTTCTAAGTGGGCTATTGACAATCTCCACCAGATATTGCCATCAAGCCAAA
>JBBPCZ010125009.1:0-25248 GCA_037974445.1 Brycinus macrolepidotus | reverse complement strand
GAATGAGAAGGTGTGTCCAAACTTTTGGCCTGTACTGTATATATATATATATATATATATATATATATATATATATAAACACACACACACATACACACATGCACACAAAAACATATTATATGTAACGTCTAATGTCCTTCCGTTTTGGCTTTGGATCCAGATGAAAAGGGTCAGAAAAGTGTACAGAATGAATGAGTTCCACTGCTGAGGGCAGCAAATGTTTCAAACCCCCTTTCCATAACATATTAATACCATGACAAATTATCATTGATACAATTTCTCTATATTTTCTTGGTTGCATGTCTCAGTTTTTTCCGCTCTACTTTTATATAATAGGGCCAGTGAAAGCCTACATAAGCGGCTGTGCTACCGCTCACTGAATGCTTTTTGTATAAAGATTAATGTTCAGTTGGTTAAAAATGTCTTCCTAAGAGGACCTAAACAGCACAATTTCAAAAGAGGAATGCTTCTGGTCCGGGATGAGGAATCCATGTGGAAGCTAAGTGCCACATATTTTCTGTGCAAAAGTCTTATTCCCATATTTCCATATTTGCAAAGTTATTTATCCTGACAGTGAGTGTCTTTCTGCAGCAAAAAAAACACAAGTTAACATTAGAATGAATGCAAAAAAACAAGAAAGCAGTAAAAGGGATCCAGATAAGTTTTGTGTGTGAACTGTAGTAGATGTCTTGGAGCTGGTTAGTAAAGAGGTCTGGTTCCTCATTGCACCCACACTTTCAAGAGAGACTAGGAGAATGTGTAGGAGAATAGCTCAGACACTCAAACAGGCCTTTCATTCCACAAAGATCACAATCTCAACCATCCTGCCCCAGAGGGACTTCTGTCCTGCTACCATCCAAAAGATAAATGTAGAAATCTCCCACTGATGTGCCTTAATGACCAACGTATGCCTGACATACCACCTCAACAGCTTCCGTGACCATGTCGACCTGCACACTGTGAGTACTTTTGCCAAAAACATAATCAAAGTCCCTTAGATTCATCACATCGCATTATCATTGCTCAAGAAACTTGGTGTTAATGGACCTTATGACTCACTGTCCCACAAACTATATGATAATGTTCATCCCACCCTACTAACAGAACAGGTAGACGGTGACATGGAATCATTATGTGATGTGAATCAGATCTATCAACTAGAATTGGAAAAATCACAAGTTCATGTCTGGTTCTGTCAAAGATAGACCCAAGTGTGGAGTGCAAGAGTAGAATCAAAATAGCCTGAATCCAGAAAGGTAAACCGAATCGGTGAACGGAACTAAAGGGAGAGACGGGAATCAAAGTCGAGAAAAGACAGGCAGGGTAGTTCAAACCTGATAAATCGAATAACAAGATGCAGTAAATGCTTTGCAAATCTGAATGCGGAGGTCTGAGGTCTTTATGTCCATTAATTAGAGTCATGTGATTAGAACTCAAGTGATTCAGATCTAAACATTAGGAGTCGTTGTGGGGAAGAGGGGCGGAGTCTGGGGTTTGTGTTCTGACGGGATCTGATACTTTAGGTCAAAACTAGGAAAGAAATTGCAGACATTTTCCTGTGTCCAATATACATTCCTCCAAGTGAATCCTCTTATTATAATGAAGAATTTCCCCCCATCTTCACGATCATATTAGTAGATTCCAGGCCCAGGGAAGAGTACTGATCTATGGGGGCCTAACTTCAACACAGAGCAGGGCAACAATAATATATGTGGACATCAGTCCCCAAAGCACTATGACTAACCTCCCCTGACACAGTTCTGATCAGCAGATAAACAGGAACGGAAAGGACCTCCTGCAGCTCCGTCAGAGGGTCTGTACATCATCAACGGTAGGTTGTGAAGGGTCTCTTTGGGGAGATGCATCTTCTGTTCACCTCCAGGCAACGGAACAGTGAATTATATGATTACAGATTTAGACCCTCTTTCTTAGTGCATTCACTGTTAAACCACTAACCAACAGCACCACACAAACACACACACACACACACACACACACACACATACACTCAGCCCAGTGAGCTCTACAGCATCAGGAGACCATACAGATGGGCCCAAAACAGCACAGAAGAGTTCCAGAAAGCACTGGGAAATCAAAAAGTGCAAACACTTTTAGACACCTTTCTGGATGGCACACACTCACAGTAATGAAAGTATCAATCTTACAGTCAGGAATATGTAAATATGTAAACATGCAATTTAAACTAAAAAGAGCTGATAAATGGTTTGACAAAGAAAATTAGAAAAGAACTAAGAAAATGATCAAATCAAAAATAATACAGATTTATGCCTTCAGTGCTGTGAGACATTAAAACTCTGCAAACATACACTCAGAATAATAAAAAACACACGCAAACACAGCTGACACTGATTGAGGAGTCCATCTATATAAAGAGTTTCTGGATCACTGGAACACTCCTAATAAATCTAGTCCAAAGGAGTTGGCCGCTGGAAACGGGAACATATGGATCACACATTTTCAAACAAGTATCAGTATCAGAGTCAGAAAACTTTATTGATCCCAGGGAAACTGCTTATTTTACAACTGCATAGTCACACAGAGACAAGAACAATATAAAATACAAAGTCTAAATAAATCCAGTAAAAACATACAGTTAAGTGAATTGCTTGCAACACAAATGGTGATTAGGAGTACGTTACTGCACGTAATAGAGATCAATAGTATATAAGTAATATTGACATAAGTAGTGATATTTCACATGGTAAGACTATTGCACATAATAAGATATTGCACACAATGATAATGCTTTAGAACCCAGTAAGAAAACTGCACGATGTTACACATGGTAAGACTATTGCACATAATTATAAGATTATGATTAACGATTTAAACACAATAAGAACTTGCACAACAAAGTAGCATCAGGTTATTGCACATTGATTATTGTGTGGATATGCGACAGAAGGAGGAGTTATAGAGTCTGAACATTATAACTACACACCAATACAACACAAAATGATACAACTGGAAAACTGAATGTATTGGAATTGCCGATAAAAGACTACCAGAATCCCTTAGAACTCCCTCATTACTGAGCAGAAGCCCAAAAACAATAAATCCAAGTGGAACTGATCGGCTCTTGAAATGATTGAACACACATTAATTATTTTCAGTTGACTATGCTCAAACTATTGATTCTGAGTGTAAGTTTTCCCTGACATCTGGAGGTCAGTTTTCTTTTCTAAGGAGCCTGGAGTGAGACAAGGCTGCTGTTTAAGCCCAACATCATTCAATATCAGGATTAATGAACTGGCACCACTCTAGAGCGCTCTGCAGCACCCGGTCTTGCTCTGCATGACTCTGAGATTAAATTTCTGCTCCCTGCAGATGACCTGGTTCTGCTGTTCCCCCCAGACCACAGGGTCTACAATAGATCCTGGACCTGCTGGAGCAGTACTGCCAGACTTGGGCCCTGAAAAGACCAAAACAGACCTGGGCCCTGGCAGTAAGCCTCAGAACAATCAAAACTGTCATTTTCCAAACAAGGTCCAGATCCCAGAGAAATGCTCCCTGCTTCACGTTAGAGACACACAAGTTCTCATTCAAATATCAATTCAAATTTGGCATCAGTCAAGTATAGCCCCACTTCTCCTGTATAGAAGTGATGTATGGGGATCCCTCTCAAATCAAAATTTGGACCAATGGGACGTCCTGCTGAAATTATGTAAAAGTTTGTAAAGGTTTCCTATTCAGAAAAACTACAAATAACATCCACAGATCTGAATTAGGCCATCTTCCTCTAGTACCCAGTATTCAAAAAAGGATTATTAATTGTTTGCATGTGAAAAATAGTGACCCCCACTCTTATCACTACAAAGCCCTGCAGTGCCAAAAGACAAGCAAAAAATAGAAATCCTGCACACAGCTGGGTTCACTAACACACACCAACAGTCTTACACATCAATCTGAAATACACACAGTTAAAATAAATCAAATTACAACACTAAAAACAAAACTTAATCACCTACTGGAACACACACACACACACACACACACACACACACACACACACACACAGGTGGGATGCAGTTTATCTGGCCCTAAAACACACTGGAGCAGTGTTTGAGCACAGTGACTTAAACACAGAACTGCGCTGACAAAGTACAGACTGAGTGAACACAGCCTGGCCGTACAGCCCGGCCACAGCAGAGACTCTGCCAGCAGTGCAACACTTTCTCACGGAGCAGGGAAAGTAAACAATTACGTGAATTTGGCTTTCTGAAATTTGAGAGGATTCACACCAAATGTTACCATTTCTCTAATAATGACACATCCATCCTGCCTGGGGAGCAGAGAGAGCATATCTATCAGCCCACCACACTCTAAAGGGGCAGTGAGTGACCCACCCAAACACACACACACACCACAAACTGCTGAACTCACTTGATCATTACTACTTGGCATTATTATTATTATTATTATTATTATTATTATTATAGTGATAAGAATAATTATAGACAGCAAAGGAAAAGAGAGAGAGAGAGAGAGAGAGAGAGAGAGAGAATGAGAATATGAGAGAGTGGAGGTAGAGAGAGAAACAAAGAGCAGTAACGGAAAAGAGTAAGAATGAGAGAATAGTAAGAAAGGCAGAGCAGAGAGAGAGTAAAATGAGGGAGTGAGCTGTGTGAGAGAAAGAAAAAAAAGAAAAAGAGAGAGCAAGCAAAGAGAAAAAAAGAGAGAGGGAGAGCAGAGAATGAGCAAGCAAAGACAGTGTTAGAGAGGGTGTGAGAGAGTAGAGAGAAAGTGAGAGAGAAAAAGTGAGAGTGAGTGAGAGAGAGGGAGAAATTGGCAGTGGAGCAGTGTAAGCTGAGCTGGTCATCAATCACTCTCAGTAATGTTATGTAATACAGTGCACGGCTGGAGAAGGATGGGGGAGGCCCACATGAACAGCTGCTCCTTCTGAGCGAGCTCAGTCAGAGCCAGCGCTATTGTGGTAGTGCTAAAAAACACACGAGGGCAAAGGGGTGCATTGAAATGACTCGATTTAAATGTAAGCATCATTTGCACATGAATACAATTTATTACCAGGAGCAAAAGAACTGATAGACAAAACTATGTTGATGTAATACATTTTATTTATTGTCAATTTAATTCATCTCTTCTTCAGCATACTGGACACTAAATGTACTCCTAAAGTTACTTGCATGACAAACACAAGGCTATGAAATCCAGGGTTTCCCACAAGACATTAACTATGAAGGTCATTCTTGCTTGTAAACACATTCTTTCTGACCCCACGCTAGCCACAAGACTATATTTTTCCATGGAGAATGCATATCTTTACAGTGTAAACAGACTTAACATGTGATCCAAGTGGGTTTCCATATCTAGCTTTGGCATCTACCATTATGGACTGTTGCAGCAAAACAGGCCTTTACAGACCATGTCCTGTTTGGCAAATGATATGACAGCAGGGCTCACATGATCTTCACTCACATTCTGCTGTGGCACTTGTTCAAGTAGAGATTTTCTTTTGCAACTTGTGTGTGTCTTTTCCTTGGATTTCGATCTATTTTCTCCCCAGTTTTGCCGTGTCTAAGTCCACCCACTAGATGGGATTCAGATTCAGATTCAACTTTATTGTTGGCCACCCCTGGTCATTAAGCAAAGAAATGATCGGTTTACTTCTTTGAGCTGAGAGGCTAATGCAACTAACAAGTAATTGAAACTTAACTAAAGTTAGCGTTAGCATGTTAGCACTTATCATCACATACTTGCCTCACATTGTCACCTCAAATAGACTTGTTTATGTGGTCTCAGACCCTGCATGACTGTTTGTGTAATTTGCTTGATTACTTGTTGTTGCACTGGTCTAAACCAAGTTGATGTGCCAGTGGTGGGTTAATAGTTAAAGTATACTACTGAGTTACCATAGCTGTGCATGAGTCATGAAATTACATGAATGGTGAAAAAAGGTCCAGTTGGGGGTGGCTTGTTGTTATACCTCGTCATGATACAGTCCCCAGAGTGATTGCCCTGCCTGTACTGACAGGAGTTGTGCCTTACACAAAGGTCACGGGTTTATTCTCCTTCTCCACAGTCAAAGGACATGAGTAGCTGCACTCGGAAGGCAGTAGGTTCTTCCTTTGGCTTCCAGCGACAACCCAAGTTAAGCTGAGTTGTCTGGTAGTTGTTAGAAACACAAGTTCTGTTGCACTTACATCTGTAACTGCGTTTGATGTGACAGTTTTATTAGGTAACCCAGAGCTGAGTTGCATGGTGGAAGCAATTAGACATATGAGCCTCTCTCTCTCTCCAAAAAACACACATAATAACAGGATGATCTTGCCGTGCAGTCAGAATGGGTAACGAGATGCTATTCACCTTCTGCATCTGTCTTTGATGAGGTCTCGCCCCCTTACAAGTATGTATCTGAACGACATACGATTAAGCACTGTTGCATGGTAAGAAAACGTTCTTGTGAAATCTGAAAGGTATTCAGTTTCCCAAACCTCAACAAACCTGCTGTGTCACCTCATCCTGCATTGTCTTTCACTGAAGGAAAGGATCATTGAACCAGGTTTGGTATCTGATTGCTGGAGAGGCGCTATTGGGTCAAAATGATGTTTAATCACTGAGGAGCTTGATCAGGAACATCAATAAGATGATACAGTCACCTTTAGTGACAAGTCCAGTGATCCTCACTTACTACAAAAAGACAATTCAAAGACTTGCATGACTGAAAGTCTTCACAGACACAGAGCAGAAACTCTAGGAAGTACTTTGATTCTTGTCAAGAAGTGCTTTGATCCTGAAGGTCCACTAGAGGCACAGGTATAAGTTCATGAAGGGTACACCCTGGGCCTGATGTTCGGGCACCAACCCAACACATTCTGCCAGCAAGTTTTGCACAAAACACAAAATGCACTTCTTCATGCATATGCATTTGAGGGAGGAATATAAAACATGGGTGGATCAACCCAAAGTAGGTGTAGATATAACACATGTGGCTAAATACATTTTCTGCTCAACTTACTAACGCTTAAGCAACCCACAGTGGCTGGTTTTGCATAGTAGAATGACATTACAGCCCTGCAAACAATTTTGGAAGTAAAGAACATTTCTGAACATTTAGGAACACCACTCTGTCTTCATAACGGTACTTTTATTTCTGTTTTGTCTTCAGCTTGTTGATGGCTCCATTGTCTTGTAAACCATCGCAAGAACTGGAGCTATGTGCAATTTAACGAATGTTAAATTCAGGCGCACCGTCGCAATCAAAGCAATTTCACATTCCATCCGAGCTCATACACACATCTGGCCCTCTGTGTTTGAAAGTTTGAAAACACCTCATCAAATCTTTCTCCTGACATCATGGGTGTTAATAGGGGTGTTTGTTCTATCTTTGCTGAGTAATAGCCTCTATGCTTCTGGAGGACGAGACTAGATGTTGAAACATTGCTGTGAGGATTTGATAGCAGCCATGAGAGCATTAGTGAGGTCAGGTGGAACCTCACTAATGGGTGGAGCTCCATCGCTGTAGAGAATGCAGTTGTACTGCTTCACAGCCCCAGCACTGGCCAATAAAATATGACTGGAGGCCCTCGGGCTGACACTTGGCACTGGACATAGTGACCTTACCTTACGTGAACCTGCTCCAATGGCATTTCACTGATCAGTGCTTTTTTATGGAGATTATACAAACTGTGTGTGTGTGTTTAATTGACATGTGTCAGCAGTATGTGACCTTATATATGAGCTTATGGCTGAATTCCCTAATCAGAAAGGCTGTCTGGATACATTTGGCCACAGAGGGTACTTTATTCTCTGTGGATTCTATTAGCAGGGTCTTTCTCTGGTTTGCTTGCATGCGTTGTATCCTCTTTATCTTTCCATCCTTGCATCGCCTTCCAAGTTTTTGACGGCAGTGTCCAAACACTTACTAACTATCCCAAGAAGAAATTCACTTGCAGTGCTGCCTGCGTGCTGTTTCATGAACGCAAAACTACTTTCCTGGAAATGCACCATGTCCCATATGGTGTTTTGCTGGAGCAGCTTGTATTAATAACAAGACACCTTCCTCAGTGACAGTTCTGTGAATCATGCTTTGGCACAGACAGGAGACATCCTGCTGTATAGTACTGCCATCTTATGGAAAACCTGAACAGTTACACCACAGACACAGCTGAGCACTTGATATGCAGGGTGTCTGAAAGAAGAAGGTATATTGATGGATTCCACCACAGCCCATTTATTACTCGAAACCACCAGTGAACCTATACATATCTCCCGAGATTTTATTTTGCAGTGTTGACAATAGTAAAGTAGAAATAAAATTAAATAAAAAATATTCTTTGCCTTTGCCTCTGGACGTACTTCCCCTCCATGCATGGAGTTTAAAAACACATTTAAGGACAAACCTTCTCAGAACTAATTTAAAACAATCAGGCAACATATTCATAACCAGTAATATAATAACGTTCTGTGAGGGAACTTTTAGAGGCTTCAAACTCTTCAGACACCTGGTTCCTATAACCACCAATGTGAACAATTTTCTCTAGAGCATGTTTCTCAGGATCAGAGCATTTCACATCTAATCACTCTGAATGACATGATTTGCATTTCAGCCACTTCATTATGCAGGAATTTTGAAAACGTGATGGAATTTCCCTTTGACACAGAGTACAAATAAATTATTTATGACTCCTGTGTGTGGGTGTGTGTGTTGTATTTTAAGTGGTTTATGATATAGCTACAGTGTGAGGTGCCCTTGAGCCAGGCATGTGACCCCATGCTGATTGAAGGGTGTTGCCGTGTGGCCCACCTGTTCATCTACTTCATGCTGGAAATGAACTGTTGTGTCACACTAAAATTCAGCAGTGCATAAATCTTTTAAAAATCTTTTTCAAATGTAAGATGCATTTATGTGTGAGCTACAGGACTGAGATAATTTAATTTCTTTTCTTTTTTTATAACTGGATATGGTTTAATAAAATAATCAAGTCAAGTCAAGTCAAGTAGGTTTTATTGTCATTTCAGCCATACACACAGTATACAGTGAAATGAGATAACGTGCCTCCAGGACCATGGGGCAACACAGAGCAGATACTAAGATACTAAATACTAAGATACTAAATACTAAGACACTAGATACTAAATACTAAGCAGAATGATAATCGTACTGTTTCATTTTATCCATAAATATGCTTTCCAGTAATGGTGAGAGTGGAAAGACATGGCCTACACATTTCACAATCTGACATTTTAACACATTAATATCCCTAGTCATGTCATATCAGCCTACCATTATAAAACAATTAACTCACTCTCTCAGAGAAGACCTCAAGAGAAAGAATTAAAGAGCCCATATATTTTTTATGTTTATGTAAGAAAAACTGTTGTATTTCATCTTTAAATGATTTGTAACCTCTCTTTATACTTTCAGAATTAAACAACCTGTTTTGTTACCGTGTCTGTAAGACTAATATATGTAAAGCTCTGTTCTGATTGGCTGCCCTGTACTGTGACTCATTCAAAAAGCAATCCAGACTAAAGTGCTTCTTATTTCAGTGTGAATGGGTGGGGCTAACCTGCTGTAGGCTGAATAGATGGGTAAATGTAAATATCTTTGTGACATCACAAAAGCAGTGACTACAAAACACTGCTTAGTTCCCATACATGGACTATATGGACTGGAGAGTGAACAGTATGTACCTCAAAGGCATTTGCATACAACATCATACTACATACAACATCAATATTTCAAAAAATGATTTCTATTATATTGGTCCATTATTGTTTGCATATAATACTCAGAATAATCAGAAAACTTTACTGATCCCGGAGGAAACTGCTAATGCAATGACTGCACAGACACACAGAGACACAAAGACTAGAATGATAAAAAATATAAAATATAAAGTCAAAATAAATCCAATAAAACTCAGTATGAAATTCACTATGCTATATACACAAATACTGGGGTATCGATACTATAGATACGTAACTTACAGTTAAGTGAATTACTTGTAACACAAATAGTGATTAGGAGTATGTTATTGCATATAATAGAGATAGTAGTATATAAACAATACTGACATAAGTAGTGATATTCACATGGTTAGACTATTACACATAATAATAATGAGATACTACACATAATGAAATGATTTAGCACCCAATAAGAAAACTGCAAATGACATTGCACATGGTAAGACTATTGCACATAATAATAAGATTCTAATTGTTATAATTATAACATCTATAATTGTTAGAACATTACAATTAAATCACACTAAAAATGACTATGGGTATGGTCAAAGCAAGCACTTATATAAAGGCATGGATTATAAGGGCTGCTGTCGCCACCATTCCCCTGCAGACTGATCGGGTCAGGCAGGCCCAGGGTGTTCTACCAATCTGCCAACGGGTTGAAATTTAAGACCCCTGCTCCCTCCCTTTTTCTCCTCCTCTTCCACTCCTGCACACTCCACTCAGACCAGTTATTCTGGGTGCCTTCTAAGATTTATGCCACACACTTGAATCTGTACTCAAGGCCGAGACAGCTGGATAGGTAAGGCGCTTGAGTGTGGCATTTGCATGGAGTGGAACTCTGGTGGATTTGATTAAACCTTCTAGTGGCTCAAATGTGACTTTTATACTAGTTTTGGCTTATGGAAAACAGCTCACTAGATCCCTTTGACATGAAGAAAACTAGGATTTCTAGATGCCACCTGGCCTGGGTGATGCATGGTGTGCATTGCCATGCTCTGTATGCTTTTAAATGCGCTGACCAAAGTCCCTCTAGAAGAACTGCCCATATACTTTGAAGTCTAAAATACAAAAGTATGCAGCTGTAATGTACTTCCAGCCAAATCAGAGTAGATGCATTGGTGGGCAGTAGCGGCAGATCTAAACCTTTCTGAGCTGAAAGATAAAAACTACACACCACAGGGCTTCAAAACTGAACCTGATGCTACTATAACTGCAAATCCAAATTACAACAGCACAACCTCATTCAAATAATAGCAATGCTGTAGAAATGCCAAAATAACGGAGTGTAGAGTATGGAAGTTGGAAACACCAGCAAATGCCATTATTTGAATTAAATTTCTCAACAAAAATAAAAACGAGAAAAAAAAAGAAATCTGTCTACATTCATTCTAATAAGCAGCCATGTGGAAGGCCCTGGTTCAGGACGTGCTGACGACATGTAGTGTGTCATATGACGCATGCGCAGATGCGCACAAATGTGCACAAAAAGCAAAAAGTCGCCGTTAAATAAAGAGAAAAGAAAAAACGGACACCTACTTGCATGTGGGAGGCTTTAGGCAACTGTATTGCTCCTTGTATTGGTAAAATACCAATCTGAGCAGGAAAAAAGCAATGTTTCATTAAAGTGCAAGCTGCTGTCCCATGCCATGCACACACATACATACGCACACACACACGGAAGCGCGTGCTACACACAGAGGTTTGATTTTCTGTGATTTACAGCGATTGTGGATGATTTTGAGCTCTTCCATGGTCTTCATGCAGCACAGACTCGTGCAAACCCACATGAGTCTGTAATGCTGCACGGTAGGCTCCGATCATGTGTGTTTGCATGTCTGTGCAGAAACACGGGTGGGTTTTTGTAGCCCTCCTGCAGCTCACTGCTTCGTGGCAGATGCTCTCAGGCGCAGGGTTAGTCCGCTTCCTGCTACATGCCAGCTAATTCTGTTGGCCACGACCTACTCTACTGATATAGCCTTAAATCTGCCGTGCTTCTAACACTGTTTGCAGATAAAGCACTTTTTAAAGACGTCCTCTAGACCTTTATTGCACTAACCTCTAATTCTGGTCCTCCATTCAGCCTTAAGCCCTGCACTGAACTGCAACATCACAGCATTACTGATGCCCAGCACTGCAAACCATCAGTGATGCTGCAGGCAGCCAGCCTCCCCCTCCTTCTGCTAAAAAGTGCTTCTGTGCCAAATTTTTCTTCAGTGGGGTGTTTTAGGCAGTACCTCCGGGTCAGTATTGGTTATGTGGTTCAGTCACACTTCTTGCTGAAAAAAAAAAAATTAGTAATCATTAAATGTGTCTGTTGGGTCCCTTTCAAGTGATGACCAATAGTCAATGATTTTTAGTGTTTTCCTGTGTTTATCTGGGCTGTTTTTATGGGTTTGTCTCACAATGCAAAGGATCTTGATGGTGTAACAGGTGACCTGTGGCTGATTCCAGGTGCATTTGGTTTTTGAAAGATGTTGTACAGGAAACTAGTGGTCTCTAATGGTAACCATTAAGCAAGTTCCCATTATGAGGCAATGTGGTTTTAATCCTAGTCATCTTTTTACATCACGGTTTACAGATTCAGAATTCAACAGGTCAGTGCAAAGCCGAACCGGTTGGTTAAAAACATTCGTCCTTGTTTTTTTTTCACAGTTATTTCCTAATATATACGAAAGAGGAATTTCACAGGTTTTGCAAAAACATCTGTATGATTCAGTCTTTAAGATCGTTCAGAGCAGTGTAATAGTGAAATGGTGCTTTGCAGAGAAACTCTGATTTTCTTTACACTGGTAGCGATAGGAAGCAACGCATAGGTCAAAAACAACCAGTAAGGTGAACTTGCATGTCTTTTGAGTGTTTCTGAGTTTCTAAGTTCCTGCAGAAAGGACTGTCTTGCATCAATGACTGTCTTAATGGTGTAATTTTGAAAAATCTTGAAAAATTTCTGGTCGTTTTGCAATAGCCCATATGATTTTTTTCCTGCCCACTGGTGCACAGTGATGCAATGAAAACTCTAAGATGTTTTAGAGATGTTTTAGAAGTTTATGGAAAAATAAGATTTTTCTTTGCTAACTGAAATGATAGGTTGAATTTATATGACTAGGGACATGCACTAATGAGGCAAATAACATCTTTAACTTTTCTCTGCACTGCATGTGCAGCTGGGCTTGTAACAGGATTGTAGTTGTGAACTCATTTTTTATCACTCCTACATTTCCATCCCATTGTTCCAACACTTGTCAACACAACGCCCATGTTTAACTGTGTGTCCTTTTTCTGGCAGAGGCTTCACCATGCCAGCAGATGAGGTCCGCCAGAGGAAGGGAGGAGGTCGCAAGAAGTCTAAGAAGGGCAAGGGGAAAGGGCAGGGTGGCAGTCCCAATGAGCGGAGCAGCAGTTTAAACGGACAGGATGAAGCACTTCTGCCTCCTCCTGTTGTGCCACCCAAGAAACCTGTGGAGGAGAAGAAAAGGACATTGCAGGCCAAGACTGAAGAGGAGTCGTCCCTGGCAATCTGCCTGCAGGTGCTCTTCCCCTACCTGCTGGCTGGGATGGGAATGGTGATGGCAGGCATGGTGCTGGACAGCGTGCAGGTAGGTCACTTCTACTGCTGCTAGTGTTTTAGACTGATAGTAAGTTGTTTTTAGGTTTTTTATTGCAGGATTATATCCTTTACTCTATATTTACTCTCCTCTATATGACTAGTGAAATGGTACTTATGTGCTAATACTCCAGCATGGACTTATCCCTATCTACTGCTTCTACACAATATATGGACAAAAGTATTGGGACAAACCTGTTTTTCAGGGTTTGGGCTAGGCCCCTTACTTTCAGTGAAGGGCAACCTTAATGCTACAGCATACCAAGACATTTTGGACAACGCCATGCTTCCAATTTTGTGGACACAGTTTGGGGAAGAAGCTTTTCTCTTCCAGCATGACTGTGCCCCAGTACACAAAGCAAGCTCCATAAAGACATGGTTGGTTGGTTTGGTGAGGAAGAACTTGACTGGCCCCCACAGAGCCCTGACCTCAACCCCATCCAACACCTTTGAGATGAACTGGAACAGAGATTGCGAGCCAGGCCTTCTCATCCAACATCAGTGCCAGACCCCATAAATGCTCTACAGAATGAATGGGCACAAATTCCCACAGAAACACAGAAACAATCTTGTGAAAGCCTTCCAAGAAGATTAGAAGCTGTTATAGCTGCAAAGAGGGAACCAGCTCAATTTTAAAGTCTATGTATTTAAATGCAATGCAATTAAAGTCCCTGTTGGTGTAATGACCAGGCATCCCAATACTTTTGTCCATATAGTGTACATCATGCAATTGGATACCGCAAAGATAATTTGGATTTATTTAATCCAAATTATTATAAGAAGTGTAATTTACTTGTTTAATCAATTTGGTGCTTAAAACTTACCGTATTCCAGAATGTGCTGATTTCTTTAAATATGAGGATTAAAGAGCAAGTATACACATTTAAATGATGATACACTCCTATACATATATAGTATCTATGTTGTTATTACAGTAAAAAGACCTGGTTTTGAATGCTTGACTAATATTAATGTTTATTCTGGTGGGTTTAAATGGTCAGCGTACAAGTCATGCAACAGAGTGAAAAACAGGTCTTAATAAACCAGCCTCTCTGTTGTGACTAGAAACATAGGCCTTAAGATCCAGCACATCATCATTTATAGGGTTCTCATTATGATGTTGTTACAGCAATAAAAATAAAAAAATCCCCCAAAAGCAAGCGCCAACTAATGTTTTTTTCAGAAATGAGCATTGTCTTACAGATGTGATTTTTCTGAGGTTTAGAAAGACTGGAAATCGTGTGAAAATTGATTGGGACTTTTATCATGTCTTTTTAATGTTTTTCAGCGGAAAAAATAAAATATATTACAATACATTACATTCATTTGGCAGACACTTTTATCCAATACGTCAAAAATATGATGGGATATGGGCTCTTTATGCATTTAACTCTTAAGGGGAAGTGTCTTTTATGGCAAAACCTGTACAGTGAGTTCAGTGAGAGCTCTTTTAGGCCAAATGTCACTGGGTTCAGTACGGCGGACGGGGCCGGGGCTGTTATATACTGAAGTGGATGTATAATAGATGAGAGCAGAAGTGGTGGGGTGGTAGCAGGACAGATGAGGATTGGATAGAGAGTTTGCTGCGTCATTGTGCTGTCTCAGGGCTCCCTCTGTGGCGCTGAATCATGCCTCTCTCTCTTTCTCTCTCTCTCTCTCTCTCTCTCTCTCTCTCTCTCTCTCTCTTTCTGTTTTGTCTGTCCCTCTATCTCTTGCTCTCTCATTCTATCTCTCCTATATCTGTTTCTCACCCCCTTTTCTTTCTCTTTCCTCTCCTTACTTTCTTCTTTTTTCTATCTTCTCTCTCTCTTGTTCCCTCTCTCTCTTTCTCTCTCTCTCTTTGTTTTGTCTGTCCTTCTCTTTCTTATTCTGTCTCTTGCTCTCTCATTCTTTCTCTCTCTCTCTTTGTTTTGTCTGTCCTTCTCTTTCTTATTCTGTCTCTTGCTCTCTCATTCTTTCTCTCCTATATCTGTTTTTCACCCCTTTTCTTTCTCTTTCCTCTCCTTGCTGTCTTTTTTCCTCTATTTCTCTCACTCTCCTCTTTTTCTCTCTTCCTTCTCTCTCTCTCTGTCTCTCTATCCTCTCTTGCTCTCTCACTCTCTCTCTTTTCTCTCTTGCTCTTTCTCTCATTCTGTCTCTCCCTATCTCTCTCTCACCCCTTTTGTCCCTCACTCACTTCCTCTCTCTCTGCCAGTAATCAGCCCATTTACTGCCGATAAGACAGGAGTGCAGGCAGAGCGGCACGTCAGCATAAGCGGACACAAGCACGGCTACTACTGATCTAATACTGATCTAATGCTGATCTAATACTGATCTAATACTCAGCTCATATGCGGTGGTGGAGAGTAATCATGAAGAACAGACACACAGCCTGATATGGCTATTGAGGAAGGGCTAACAGAAGAGGAGGGAGGAGGAGAGAGATGGATTGAGAGGAGGAGAGGAGTGATTGGTGGAGGATGGAGGGGGGCAGGACATACCACAGAATGGAGAAAAGAAAAGAGAACCTCAACATGTGTTTTTGTCAGCTGCTGAAGCTGCTGGACTAGAGGGCAGAGAACCGGTACAGGAACGGATCTACAGTGATTGTGTGTGTGAAAAGCTGGAATGGAGTGTCTGTTTTGTAGATAGTGAGTCACGACAGCAGTGACGAAGTGAGGGTGCCACATGCGCACACACACACACACACACACACACACACACACACACAAACACAAATCTACCTCTCGGCTGGTGCACTCCACAAAGGTATGTGCCAGTGTGAAGTCCTAGGAGCACTCTGGGACTCTGAAGGAGCATCTCAGGGCACAATAGTGTCTAGAAGACAAAGGACTGCTTGAATTCTTCACGTTTGGAAAGCTTTGCCTGCGTGACACATGACATCTGAGTGGAAACGGTCAAGAATGGAAACTCAGAAGGACCACCTGACTTACTGACTTACACTACCAGCTGATGGAGAAGGACTTTGGAGGCTAATACTAGCAGCTACGTAGGATTTTTGCTTCTTCACGATGTTGAAGACCAAGGATGCATTCTCCAATGTGGGTTATGACGTTTGTGGGAAACCGTCAAGCAAATGAAATTGCTTCTAGAAGGACTTTGCTAGAGGCCAGAGCTAGAGGCTAGGAATGTGAGATATATTTTTGCTTTAGGATTTTGAAGACTTAAAATCTTGAAAAGCAGTCTTTTCTGTTTCTTCGGCGTTAACAAGTCTCAGCATGGCTTCATCGCATGACCGACTCGAATGACCTTTAAACACCTTTAGCAACTAATCGGAAAAGACTTCGGACTCTAGCAGGATAGCATGATGTTAAAAACCAAGAAAAAGTAGTTTTTCGAGAGTGAACATGAAGGGCAACTGTCCAGAATTGAAACCGACTCACTGACCCTCAACCTGCTGATCAAGAAGAACTTTTAAGGCCAACACTAGCAGCTAATGTTCAAATATTTTTGCTTCTTCACAATGTTGGTTTTTCTCCAGTATCTGTGTAATACATGACATTTCACAGAAAACCGTCCAGCACAAGACGTTGTCTCTAGTACCTTATTTGAGAAGGACTTTGAAGGTCAAAGGTAGCAGCTAAGAAGGCTTTTTTCTTTCTTTATTGTCAATAAGTCTTCGGAGAAATCTTGTGCATGGCTTCGGTGTATGCCAGACACTGGACTGACTTTATAATGCCTTAGTAGACGCATGCAATCCGCTGACTTCTCTTTCTGCGTATGGTTAATTGCAGAACCAGAAGACAAGGAGTTGCTTCATTTCTTCATGCTCTAAACATTGTGTTACTCCTTGATCATGCTGGAAATCTTCTTGTTGGCTTTGCAGGAGGGATGCCATTCAGTGGTCACTTCTTTAGTTGGCTCCCAGCTTCCTCCTAGTATGAAGAGCTGGACGAAGGGGTGCTAAGCGACACTAACTGTAGTTTCAAATAGTTAAACAATTCCCTGAGCCACCGAACCCCTGAGAGTCATCACTGCTGGGAGATGGGGTAGCAGCGATGGTGGTCACTCAGTTAGAACTGGAGCTGTGCTACCAGGGGAAGAAGCTAAGAGGCTTCACCTGTAAACTGACCCGCTCGGCTCATGGCTTCCTGCCCGAAAGCTCCTACCTTATCGCTGCCCAGATCATCCTGCCCTACCTGGTCTCTGGACTCGGGATGGTGGCGGCCGGACTCGTCATGGACGCTGTTCAAGTAGGGCTGTTTCTCACAGTGCTTTGGTGTGGCTGTAGTTTCTGACACTGACTGATGGGACAGTAATGGAGTACCCTGGAGTAGCTCTGTCCTACATATTTGGTTGATTTCTCTTCTGGGTCACTCTGTACTGAATCACCTAGACGTCCAAGGTCAGGGATTTCCTCAATAAAAGCTTATGTGAAAATTTTTAAAACTATTAAATTCATGGACCTTGCAAAGTCCTATAGCTTTACTCCAAATACTTTTTTTAGTTTTTAATTTTTGGTGTGAGCTTTTGGCGTTTGGAGCTAAATTTCATTTTTGCGATTCTATGTAAGCGTCATCGATTGCTTATTTTTTGCTGCATTGCGTGAAGTTTGTACTGAACATCCAACAAACCCTAAGAATAATCAGCAAAATGTATTCACATGAATAGTTGTTAGTGACTGTAATTTTTTACCCAAACAAAAAAGCTTTAATTTTCATAACTGGGAAAGTGTATTTGGAGCAGAGCTGTAGGATGTTTCAGTGTTCCATTAATTTAATAGATGTTTTCACATGATTTTTTTGAGAAAGTTCATGAACTGCGAAGTCTTGGGGAGTTGGTATGGAATCAGCTCGTTTAGAAGCCTTTCTTGCGTTTTATTGGATTTAAATGGGGAAAACACTAAAATATGGAGGGTCCGAGTGAATAATAGATGAAAGGAAGATAGAAAAGAACCCATTATACCTGTTTTTTTGCCTTCGTAATGACATTTAGTTTTCATAACTTCCACATTATGACTGTGCTGTACTTTTCAGCATCACATTACAGTATCTTCTAGTCACATATGCGCTGATTTACGAGCTTCATGTAAAAAGAAAAGACGCCACTCACCTCATGCTTAGTGCAGTAAGCTTTGTGGATTCTTGCTAGCTATGTTTTGTATGGTTTTCTGTTACATTGTGTTTTGCAAGATCGAGTATATGAGCAGAATATAATAGATCTTTATCTGCATTTTCCAAGTACAGCTTATTTTCCGTATAAAATGAACACAGTAGGTTCATACAGTATATCTGTTGAATATATTTGTATATTATCTATACAAATTATGTATTTGTGTATATATTATTTTTATAATATGTAAATGTGTATTATATGTTATATAAATGTGTGCCTTTTTTCTTCTCCTGCAAAGTAACTTTTTTGGAGATATGGGGTTTTGTTACAACAGCAGTGATATGTAATGTGGTGTGTAGGACAGGGCAGTGCAAAGTTTATGCCCAAGGATGCGTGATTTAGCTAGCTAGAAATTCACATTTTCAGTCCAGTCCCTGAACCTGACCAGTTTCAGAGGAATGTTTTTTTGTTTGTTAAGTCACACAGTGACCTACGTATGAATCATTCAAGCAGAACAAAGCACATCTAACCTCAGTCCTGAACCAGTGAAGAAACAGGTACAGATGATTCCAGATGATCAGGCGGTGATCAGTATACTGGTGGTGCTGAATGCTGAGTGACTGGAACACCTTTATCTAGGCTCCTTGTATCTTTAGGGACTTTGCAGCCTCTCTCAGTAAAACATTTCTTTCATTTAATCTACTCAATGTGCCAAAGATAAGACAGTTTAACAGGCATAAATTAGTATTTTTATACCAACAAGGTGTTTCAAAGCAAAATATAAAGAAATGAGGGGTGGCTGAAGACTTGCACATTGCTGTACAATAAAAAATAGAGATAAACCTTTGCAGGGGTCAAAGTGACAGCATGTGATAATAGAATCGGTATCAGAAAACTTTATTGAACCCAGAGGAAATTGCCTCTGTGTACATCAGTGTGCCAGCAGCGGTAGTGTAGACTGGACACTGGCCCTCAGTCTTATTGCAATCTTAACAACCTCCGAACGAGGGTTTCTAGTTTATGATGTGTGTGTGTATGCTTGTGTGTGTGTGTGTGGACTGTAAGAGGAGGCAGGTGGTCTGGGCACTGCTCTAAGCCTGGTAATTGAATTGGGAGTGAGAGAGAGAAGAGGGAGTGTGTGTGAGTGTGTGGCCTGAGTGAGAGAGAGAGTGAGCGGTAGAGAAGGGGGAAGTGGGCTAGCTCCCAAGATGTGGCTGGACGAGACTGACGTTCCAGCAGCCTCTCTATCAGCCCGGGACGCCGAGCTGGGATATAAATACCCACGCGCTGGCCGCCTGACTTCTCATCCCTTATCTGTTTATTTAAACATCAGGGTTATTTTTAGATGCTGGATTGTGGAACACAGAGCTCTCAGCTCACTCACCAACACCTGCCAGAATGGGCACGGCCGCTCAGAGATGATGGCTCCACTGATGGTTCATCCTTTTTTGAGCATGTAACCCGTTGTAATGCTTTTCTACCGACCGCAGATGTTCCAGCAGCTGTTAAAAGAGGAACTGTGCAGATTTTGTGCATATATTAATAGTCATTATGTAAACAAAGTCTTTCAGAGTTGTTTGATGTGAAATGCTCTGTTCTAGAGAAGACAGAGTCAGAATCGCTCACAGTGGTGATGTATGGAACCAGACGTCGGAAGAGTTTAATGTCACTAAAACATCCGTCGCAGAAAATTACAACATGAGCTGATGATAAATTTGCCTTTTTTTTTTTTTTTTTTTAGAATAAAGGAAGGGTAACATATGATAAATTAAATTTTAAATTTAAAATAGCTGGCGCTACCAGTCAAATGTTTTGGCAGACACAGAGATTTTCTACATTTACATGTTACTCGCTTTATACTTACTAAAATATTCTTTTTAAGTGCCTTTATTAGCCCGAAAATGTCATGTTCATCACTACTGACCTATTATAAGACACCTTTTATCATTATGATGTGGATCACCAGACAAGATATTAGATATTAGATATTTAATGAGCTATTAAGTGACAGCAAATGGGGTGAAACAGTTAACCGGTGTATTTAAGGTTAAAGGACAGTCTAGAATTTGACTCTGCATCACCACACAACCAGTTAATAGGATGTCAGTTCTTGTAAAGAAATCTGTGTCGGCAAGTTTCTCTGCAATAACCTGTTTCATACCAAACCCACTCTGAATCACATCGTGTACATCTCGAACACTAAATAACCCTGAAATTTAAAAAATCTGTGGTATTCCCCTTTAACAGCCAAGTAGCTTTGGTGAGTCGAAGCCCGGCCAGCAGTCTGTCTTTGTCATTTGTGTGATTTATTTAAGAGCTGTGTTTCAGACATATATCTCTTACACAATACCACATTTTCATTATGTGTTCTGCAGCGCCCATTACACACTCCTTGACTATCATCTTTTTTCCATTTAAAAACAAGAAACTTTTTATGACATTGAGACGTGTCTTGTGTATCACAGTGATGTTAGCATTTCGTCAGGGAAATTTTTTTTTTTTAATTTTATTAAAAAAAAGCTTATAAGGGTTAAATAAAACAGAATATGATGGTTCTGGTATTTTAATACTGATATATAATTGTATACAATATTTATTAATTTAGGCCATAAATGAAGACAAACAAACGAGCTTAGTTCTACATGAATCATTTTTTGAAGATTTGCATATTCAGTATTGTGGTCAGTATTAACTAACAGAGTGTTTATGTTGTGTGTGTGTGTGTGCGTGTGTGTGTGCGTGTGCGTGTGCGTGTGCGTGTGTGTGTGTGTGTGTGTGTGTGTGTGTGTGTGTGTTTCAGCACTGGGATGTGTTTAAAGTCATCACTGAGGTGTTTATCCTGGTGCCTGCTCTGGTTGGCCTAAAGGGGAACCTGGAGATGACCTTGGCCTCTCGTCTCTCCACTGCCGTAAGCTCTTTTAATACCGTTTATGTTTTCAGTTTTGGTTTTATTTCTGTGGGCCTTAGTATGAAATAGCTTCATGTACAGTTTTAAATTAATTTAATTTAAGATGTCATAAATGTGTGTTCCTAGTTCAAACATGCTGTAAAAACAGCCCTTTTTGAAATTTGTCTTGGTTGTGGTGTCACAAACACGAGCACTTTTACATACAACCCCAATTCCGCCTACAGCAGTTTAGCCCGGCTGTTGATGTTTAGGAGGGTTTCAGCTCTCACAGCTTTTTAAATAAAGCACAATGCAGAGCAGCCAACCAGAACAGAGGTCATTTACATATTAGTCTTAAAGGCATAGTAGTCAAAATGGTCTGTTAAGTTCTAAGGTATGAAGAAAGGTTGGAAAATGGTCATGTAAGAAGGAATTGTGATGCATTTTGGTCCATGAACTCACAAATGTTAGAAATAAGTGGATTTTCAGTAAAAAAAATAATAATAAATTTGTGGTCAAAAACTCTCCCAGAACATTTTACTTCTGGTACTTTACATATGCTTTACATTATGCTTTATCTCACATCTGTGTCCACTTGCACAGGCAAACACTGGCCAGATGGACGATCCTAAGCAGCAGTGGTTAATGGTGTCCAGCAATCTGGCCCTCATACAGGTAAGCTTAGTTCCACAGAGAGTCCAGCCTTTGTCTGCATGTAGGCACAATGCTGCCTTTTTTCAGTCAGGCATTCCAGCGTGGAGTGCAGCGATAGAAAGTAACTGCATAATAAATTTTAATAAAAGTATAAGGGATATTAGGGAAAGGAAACTTCACATGTAACTCCTTTATTAGGGTAGAGCGCAGAGAAATTTGATCAGGGAGCTGACAGTGAGCCAAGGTTTATTACACTGTGGGACGTTTTCAGAGCAGTGACGTCATGCATGCATGACTTAGCAAAAGGGATGACGGAATACTTCACAACATAGTTTTATCAGCCAGACAAAGCTTCAGTCATCTGTGTTTTTAAGATTTTGCCTGCCAGAGGTATTGAGGACATTTTATTCTACAAAGTATCTATAAATCTAACTTTTAACCCTAGATCTTACACTCACACCGAACCAGATATTATAATACCCCAAACATGTCAGAAGAATCAGAATCAGGAAACTTTGTTGATCTCTGAAGAAATTGCTTAAAATACCAGAATCATCCTATTCTGTTTTAACTCTGGTTTTAACTGTATCCCTGGAATTAGTCATGTTCCTGATCCTAAAGCTATAGGGGACTAAAGCAAGTGTGACTATAGGGTCCTATTTTCTCTCGAGAATGTTAAAGAACATTAGGTAAATCATTAGTGCTAAAAGAAATAAGTCATGTGAATTATAATTATGTGCGATATCTTTATTATAATCTGCAATATCACTACTTATGTCACTACGTATGTCACCACTTATGCAATATCATTATCATGTGCAGTATCACTACTTGTGTCACCATTATGTGCAATAACGGACTCAGTATAGAGAACAACTCCAAACCACTATTTGTGTTAACTAGTACTTCAGCAGTAATTTTATTTATTGATCTATAGTATTTATATCCACCTCCCCTACCGACCACAGCATTTTTGTTTTCAGACTACTTTCTGGACAGTTTTGTTTTGCCTTTATATTATATATTTGATATTTCCTATTATTCTCATCTCTGGGTCTCTGTGTGTCTGTGCTGATTCTGATTCTGACTGATTTAATGAGCCTCTCTGTCCTGCAGGTGCAGGCCACTGTGGTGGGCTTCCTGGCAGCCCTGGCGGCCGTGGCTCTGGGAGCTGTGTCCCGAGGAGGAGTCGAACTGGACCAGGCTGCTGTTCTCTGTGCCAGCAGTGTCACCACTGCTTTCATAGCTGCGCTCTCGTTAGGTACTGTACTGCGGAGGGGTGTTATTTTTTTTGAGCTTGTATGTCTTGTTGAATTTGGTGCTTACATACAGTTGTGTGCAAAAGTTTGGGCGCCTCTGGCCAAATTGCATGTCTTGCCCGAGTGAAAATAAGTACACATCCCCCTGCAGAGAACACACTTCTGCACATTTGAAAACACAATTACTGTCTATTTGCTGACTTTAACATACTGGGGGAAAATGTGACATGCAAATGTTGTGGCACGTTTTACATTTTATTTCTTTTCAGTATGTAAACTCAGCAAAATATTATTATTATTTGAAAATGCAATACTTCACTTTGTTCCCTATCGATGTTGTGTATGTATTTTGGCTTCAACAGCACATGTAATTTGACTGGTAGAGTTCAAACTGTAAGCAGTCAATACGGCATACAAACAGGGAAGAAATAAATACGTACACAGTCACAAAGGTTATTACAAAAATTGCATAGATTAAGCACGTTAACATATATATGAGTATAGGACTTTGTACAAAAACTAAAAAAGTGAAACTACGTGTTAAATACAGTCTATATATATTATTATTATTATTAGTAGTAGTAGTAGTAGTAGTAGTAGTAGTAGTAGTAGTACACTATTTGTTCATCCAGTTAGATGCCAACTACATTTCATTATTTAGGTATTTGTACTTGTCCAGTGACAATGAAGTTGAATCTAATTTAATCTAATTTTAACAGCTGGAATGCATTCATTAATTCAAAACCAACAAAACTGTTGATAATTTCTTTATTGTACTGTTGACATAACGCAGCTCTCTGTCTCTGCAGGGCTGGTAATGATTGGTGTGATCATCGGCTCCAGGCGAGTGGGCATAAACCCAGACAACGTTGCCACCCCGATCGCTGCCAGTCTGGGGGACCTCATCACCCTCGCTCTGCTGGCTGGAGTCAGCAGCACCCTCTTTCACTACAGAGGTACACAGCTGGATTAGCCCAACTCAGGCTGACACTGTTTTTTTTTTTTTTTTTTTTGCCTTAAACGTAATGCAGATCTGGTCTTTTCAGAGCTGAGTGACCTAAATAATCATCATTTTTTCATTAGGATTTGAACCACTTTCATATGTACTACTAAGTTGGATTCATGACTGATTTTTACTGTGACTTATGAGAATAATATTTTGAAATTTTATAGTGAGAATGGGATTTTGAAGCATTTATTTACAAGGGAAATAGTTCTGCATGTGGAACAACAGAGGTAAAAGAAAATACAACAAGTAGAAATATAATAATAATAATAATAATAATAATAATAATAATAATAAAGAAGAAAAATAATACAAGCCAAACAGTCATAAAAGTACTTGATTAAGATTTAGATCATAATTCACATTATGATGTGAATAATTCACATTATGGGGCAGCCTGGTTGGTTTGAATCCCAGGATTGCCAATGGCACCCCTGAGGTACCCTTGAGCAAGCTACCGTTCACACACACTGCTCCCTGGCTGCCCACTGCTTCACATGGTGAATGGGTTAAATGCACAGAATTTCACACTGTTCACACTGTTCATGTGTGACTGTAAGGGACCACTTCACATTGCCTTTTGTGTATGATTCACTGCCCATGCACGTATTGTTGTGCTCATGTAGGCAGTGTGTCAGCAGTGGCTAACCTGATAATGTGTTCTCCTTCAGGGCACTTATGAAGGCATGAACTGCAAAGGCACAAAGAGCTGATTTAGGAACAAAAGCGCTCTGAGCACTTATAACCTGAACAGTGGGCTCTTGTTGTAGTAACAGAAAGGGTCCAGTAGAGGGCAGTGGACACTTAATATTCAAGATTCGAGAGTCGTCACATAGATAGTTATAGTAAAGTAAACATGATGTGAAATGAGCCCCTGAGTCGACCCGTAAGACAATAAAGTTATCAAATTATTTTTATTTAATTAAAGAGAAATTTGGAAAGGCTAATCTAATGTAACAGAAATATAAAGAAAAAGGTATATTCCAACTAAACAAATATTACCAGTATTAAAGAGTCAGGTGAGGTATAGTGAGGTAGAGAGGCAGGTGAG
>JBBPCZ010124962.1:0-25279 GCA_037974445.1 Brycinus macrolepidotus | reverse complement strand
CAGAATGAATGGGCACAAATTCCCACAGAAACTCCAAAATCCTGTGGAAAGCCTTCCAAGAAGAGTGGAAGCTGTTAAAGCTGTAAAAAAAAAAGGGGGGCCAACTCCATATTAAAGTCTATGTATTTGAATGCAATGTCATTAAAGGCCCTGTTGCTGTAATGGTCAGGCGTCCCAATACTTTTGTCCATACAGTGTGCGTTAATATGGAACTGATTGTACCCACCTGTTCAGAAAATTGATTTGGAAACTTTTAATCAGCTCAGTTAAGTTACGGGCAACGCTGGCACTTTTCCTGGCTTGCTGGAAGGGGTTACAAAACATACTCTGCTGCACAGCGAGTGAGAAAATTATCTTATAAGCTGCAGTGACCCGTTTAAGAGAAGTCTGATCAGTGTTACCCTGTTTCATTTAAACAGATTTAGCATTACTATCTCGTCGTGCTAACCGGGTTAGCTCGTTCGTGGCTAGCAGAGTGCGTGTAAACTACACAAAAATGAAGCCACCTGAGCGCTAATATAGCTAGTCGTGTCTGCAGACTTTTATTTCAATTTTAGCAGCTTATTTTTTACCTTCCAAATGTCTTTCTTTCTTTTAAGTGTAATTCAGTGACAGACTTGGCTAAGCTAAGCTGGACGGGGCGGAGCGGCTCGCGCGTCCCGCCGTTTTTAGTGCAGAATGATGTTTACATTACTCGATGCAGGATTTCTTCATTTTTATGTATTTAGTGTTTACCATATTTTTTTTTCCACGGTTACTCATGATGTTACACTTTTTTAAAAATCCTTACCTTTACTCCTTGTCTTGTATGGCGAAGGGTTTTCACTTTACATGTTTGGTTTGGACTGAACTGCTGTCATCAACACACTCTCTCAATAATGTCTTTAAACTAGAAACTAAACAGTTTAGACTGATTTAAAACTGATTTCCACCCATTTCTCAACATCTCTGTATAAGAAACATGAAAAGGAATTCAAAAGGGTTTGTTGTGAAATGCTCCTTTAAAAAACAGTGGTGGTGATAGGAACCTTAACTCTTAAGTATTAAATGCCTCTAAGAAAGTTAGTAGATGAAACAGTTTTGAGAGAAGGTTTTGGTATTAAATGCAATTTTCATCTGTTTATGAAGGACCAGTACATGCAGGGTTTTGTAAGGCGAACTGGTCCACAAACATTTTTTTTATATATATATTTTATATATATATATACTCGTTTATATCTTTATCAGCATTGCAGGTAACAATTAGAAGACATACACTATATGGACAAAAGTATTGGGACACATCTCTTAATTATTGAATTCAGGTGGGCCCCTTACTCCCAGTGAAGGGCAATCTTAATCCTTCAGCATACCAAGACATTTTGGACAACGCCATGCTTCCAACTTTGTGGACGCAGTTTGGGGAAGAACCTTTTCTATTCCAGCATGACTGTGCCCCAGAGTGCACAAAGCAAACTCCATAAAGACATGGCTGGATGAGTTCAGTGTGGAAGAACTTGACTGATATGCACAGAGCCCTGACCTCAACACCATCCAACACCTTTGGGATGAACTGGGATGAAGATTGCGAGCCAGGCCTTCTCGTCCAACATCAGTGCCTGACATCATAAGTGCTCTACAGAATGAATGGGCACAAATTCCCACACAAACACTCCAAACTCTTGTGGAAAGCCTTCCAAGAAGAGTGGAAGCTGTTATAGCTGCAAAGGTGGAACCAACTCCATATTAAAGTCTATGTATTTGAATGCAATTTCATTAAAGTCCCTGTTGGTGTAATGGTCAGGCATCCCAGTACTTTTGTCCATATAGTGTAAGTTCTCTGGTTAGTTAATAAAATGGGCCTTATTGTCAATAGATTTGAAAAATGACATTTGAGAAGAGGCTGTATAAGTGTAAGAGGGGATAGTTCTGGGCAGTTTCTGTATTCGGTAGAAGGCCTGACTGATTAAATTCCACAGAAATTTTGAAACATACAGTACTGTGCAAAAGTCTTAGACATCTGCAAAAATACTATTTAAAAACTGTTTAGATGAGCAAGGAGTGTTTTTCATAAAATAGTGATTTTCTGTACAGTATATCACTGTGCTCCTTGTGGAAGTCCAGTATTACTAGTAGTTTCCATCGGAAACCTGGTTTGACTCAATCAGTCCTTGAATAAATTAAATCAGGAGCTGCTGGTGGAATTTCAAAAATTTAAGCAAGGGCTGGGGGAACCGAGGAGAAATCTGGAACCGATCCTGTGTTCTCCTCACCAGCTCACAAAATAACAACTACTTTTTATAAACAAAACAAATCTTGATACTTTTTACTGCTTTCTTGTTAGTTTGCATTAATTGTAATGTTAACTTTGCTAGCAAAAAGACACTTTATCACATGCAGAAAAAATGTCTTAAAACAATTTGCATAGGTGTTTAAGGCTTTTGCACAGTACCGTATATGGAATTCCCCTTTAATAAGTGTGTGACGCCAAGGCCATTAGACTTTAGAAACTTTTTGTTTTCAATGTGGAATCTGTCCATTTCCATGCACTGCACAAAACCTGATGGCACTAAAATTCCCTTTTCTGCCCAAACAAACGATGTTTGTCATATTCCATTAAAATGGATGTAGGAAAAAATAAATGCAGAAAATGTTTTGCTTTGTATCCATATTTAATAAATTATATTAATTTAGCATTTGAATCATTCAAATTTGTAGAACGTGAAATCGCTTTTATGCTGTACCGCTATTACACAGTGACTGAAGAGTCTAATGAGTCTCTGTAAATGAATCAGCAATGTTATGGTAAATTAAGGACATTTTACTAAATGACATACAAGTACAAGCTTTTTCCTCTCTTCAACAAGGATAAGCATCACGGTACAATCACAACAAAATGAATCCTCCCTCATCTGATGATACGCACAGTGGTAAGCCTGTAAGTCACGACAGCTTTTTGCATATACGAAAGGAGCCATATGTAAAGAACTGAAGCGCAGTTTCAAATGTGAAAGAATTTATGGGTGCAATAAGTATGATTTCTACATTTTTTTAGATTCTTAGTGAATGGTGATACAAACACTACTCATGAAAATAACAGAAATTACCTTCTGCAGTGATTTTGATTGGCAATTCCAGTTGAATTTGAACAAAAAAAAATGTAAACAGTCTCACAGATAGTGAAAAAGCATATTATGACACACCTGCATCTGATTACGTTTTTAAGACAAACATATCAGTTCATAGTTTCCAACACATCTTTAGTACATAAGGTGTGTTGGCTTGTGCGTGGTGTGACCAAAGTTGCTGGAGCTTGGTGAAGAAACTGTAGCCTCTGTCCCCTTGCGTATGCTCTTCCCTTTCTAGTACATGTTCGGCAGAAGTAGCTGAGGGTGGACAAAAAAATCTGGCGGTAATTGGATGAGACCAGGTTATAGAGGATGGGGTTGATGGCTGAACTCACGTAGAAGAGCACGTTAGTCACCATGTAAAAGTAGTGGTAAAAGTCATATAGTTCACTGTGGAGAGAAAATATGTAGTATGGATTAATCTAATTATCTACATTCAAACAAATAACTTGTCATTTTTGCAATTGCTCCTATTGTTTTGTGTGTTGTGGATTGTAACAGGACTTACCTTGTCCACTCTGTGACATAGCAATACATTAGGCGACGGGTGTGGTATGGCAGCCAACACACCACAAATGCAAGGACCACCACACCTGGCAACCAGGAAAAGATGAAAATACTTTGAAAGTGAGATTTGAAGGTCACTGGGCTGCTTTGTCTTTCAAGCATTTTTGTTTACCGCAAAACTCTATAGTAGCAACTTTTGAAAAAGCCATATTTCCCATAGAGATAAACATCTTAGACCTTGATTTCCTAATATGGGAATGACATAGACTTCAAATGACAATAAGTCTATACTTCCACTGACAGAAACAAATTGTGATTTTGATCACTAAAGCAGGGCTCCTCCGATCAAAATACTATCCAGCTATAGATACACTCAGCTTAATTGTTACTCCCCCTGAGCTGTAAAATGAATGCTTGTCTATGGCTGAAATATAAATATACTCCCAAAAAATATAACCAAAAATGCCGATGTGTACTGTTTTCATGCAACAATATCCAATGTATGTGCTATGCAAAGATGTTTCATGTGTAAGTATCCATTTAAAAGTTTTTATGACTAAATACAGCAGTTCTACAAAATGCAGGACAAAGTAAAACAAAGAACCCATGTATTTTGTATCAGATGTCCCTCCTCCAAAACATAGAACATTTTGCATCATAGACAGATCCATAAAACTGCAAAAATATAAAGTTTAGCTCTTTTTTTAAATATTTACCAAGTTTACCTGAACATAGTTTTGTTCCATCCAGTTTGTAAAGAATCTCACAAATTATATTGGTGAACTCCAGTTTTTTCTTTATGTTTGGTGAGTTGTTCCAAGTTTATTTGGAGGCAGCGGCAAGTTTGGAATTTGGTGCAGACTTACTGGCACAATCATCTTCAGAGTCTGACTAAATGGGCTGCAATATGAAATGTAATATTACAGTTTTCTAAGGTATTACTACTTTAGCACGTATAGTCTCTATTGCTTAATTTACTCGTTAATATGTATAACATGAGGTACCTGAAATAATAATAATGATACAGAAATAAATAATAATAATAATAATTCAGAAATAATAATGGCTAGATAACAGCATTGTGATTTATATTAGAAAATGCATGTGGGACACTGTTATTTAGTGGACATAAAATATTGATTATGTATGTGTGCTTACGCAGAACTTTAATTCCATGGCGAAGTGAGCGCATGCGGCCGGTTTCCATGGTGATGCTGCTTGATGTTGGAGAGCCATAGGCAGGGGGCAAGGTCTGCTGGGATATCTGCTGGAGTTGCCTTGAAATAAGTCCGTTCATAATGGAGATGACCAGCATTGGCACAACGAAGGACAGAAGAGCGTTCACCTACAAGGCAAACTCACAAGCCTCAAAATCTGCACATGACCAAGAAATGTCTTCTTCCATTTTTCTAATTAAAAACATTTTTAATAACCGATATGGTAGTTTTCTTTGCTAGGTCTGGTAGTTAAGTATTTGGATGTGCTTAACAGGTTAAATTTGAGTGATTTTATGGCATTTTCAGAGAAGACTGGCCACCACACTTTCAGCATTAGGGACTGGGAAAAGTCATTTTAGAAGCAGACCCAGTTCAGCATTATATTTGATAGAAACAGTTCAGAGCTGAAACAGTTCTACTCAATATATTACAGATCATATGTCAAGTTTTCCCATATCTGACAACAGAGCTCATGGTTATGAATGTTAATCATTTCATAGCTGTACTGCTTGATTAATCCATTTCTTCTTTCTCTGCGTCTCTATGTGTAAATGAAGAAAATCGAGACTGGAAGTTAAGGGAACATGCAGAACATGAATACAAAATGAAAAGATAAAAAGCATAAATTATACTTATGAATTTCATGGCTCCAGTTTCAACATACTTTAAAGCTAACTGCTGTGGGGTGAGTTTAACAAAAACAATCAGTCCTAAACAATAAAGAAAAACTAACAAAGTATGAGTGAAAAGAACAGATCAGTTCTGTTTCCCAAAGGGCTTCATCATCCAAAATTTACCTAATTAGTTTGACAGATCTCTTAAGTGCCTCCTCCTTTGCCTCATTGTGTGAAAATGCGCCACCAGCTGAAAAACGAACCATTTATATTTTGTGTGTTCTCACACCTAGGTAACAACATCTTACATCCAGCAACAGAAGAGTATAAATCTCTCTCTCACAAACACACACACAGCATCTTGAATAAATTGGTTAAATGTTCCCTCTCTGTGTAAATGCGTAAAACTGATGAACATATAACAAAGGCAGAAGCACTATCAGTTGACTGTGCCTCTCAATACCCATTAGCCGTGGTAAAGGACTTGTGGCTTATTGTGTTAACACAGAATTGTTGAGATGGTCTTGAAAGCTGAGATCATTATAAAAGTAATGAATTTTAATTGACTTTATTGTGTGCATAATTGCCACATTAATAAAAGCTATCTGAACAGTTCTGGCCAAAAAGTAATTAAACAAAGACAAAATAAGTGCTGAAGAAGTATTTCATTTAATGTGGAATGATGTAGACACTAATTGAATAAAATCAAAATGAATTTTAACAGTGTGTTTGATTACAGTGAAATGAAGCTCGTGTGAAACGGTGCCTCTTATTGAGGGGCAGAGTTCTTTCATCTTCACTGCTGGTGAATGATCACCCATCTTCTCCTATTTATGTAGTGATCTGAATGATTCATCTTTGAGTCTGACTGGTAAAGTCACTCTGTGGCTGACTGAATTGGACACATCATTAATAATTATGATCAGTTCTGTTTGCTAGGTGTGCATGTAGGTGAATGAAAGTGGAAGGTGGAAAAGAAGCACTTTCTCAGTAGTGAGTGAGGCTGGTTGGTTTTTAAATTACAGCATTTTAGTAATTTTGTCAAATGTTTCGGAAAAATAATTAAGTTAAAGAAGGTTTAGGAGTGTATCTGCTCTGCACTGCAGACACTGACCGTTCAAAAACGAGTTTAGACTGTTAAGGTTGAGCAGGTTCCCTCACCTGTAGCACACATTTGATCATTAAAGACAATTAGTAGGCTAATGAAGCAGTACAGGTTATTAGATAAGTGCCCCAAGCTGAAACAAAAACGTATGTATGGTCTGTTACATTTTTACAAAGCTCAGAAACAGCTGAGATCCTGAAATGATAACCAGTGTTTCTCAGCTCAAAGCAGAGGTTCCTCAGCTTATTTGAACATTCCTTAAATGGCGGTGCATGTAAATAAATGCATGCTGTTCAAGAAAGTACAAGCACCAGAATGGAACAACAGCATAATTTACGGTGGAATGGAAAACTTGTGTCTCAACCCCAGTTTAACTTATTTGGCCCATCAGGTCGAACCAGGCGTGTTAACAACAACAACAACAACAACAACAACAACAACAACAAATATTATTATTCTGAAGGATGGACTTCCGTAATTTGGGAGCCACAACACTGAAAGATCTGTTTCTCAATGAAGACATTAAATTTGGGGACTTCTAGCAAGCAAGTAATATGCGGACATAAAGGAGTAGGAGTAGTAAGTGAAGTAATTCAGTGAATAATAATATTTAGATATACTACTACTACTACTACTACTACTAATAATAATGGCAATAATAAGTGAATTAATTCAGTGAGATAGTGGGGGAGCAGAACCACGAAGGTAATGAAAAGCAGCTTCAACTGAATACGGTAAGATCTGGGTAGCCAGTGAAGTTTATGGCAGGGAAAAGTAACGTGGAGGCGGGGGGGCTCTCCCGGTGCTGCGGGCAGGCTCACCTGCAGGACGACTTTGGCCGCTCCTGGGGACACGATGGTGGTGCAGATGCGCTCCTCGCCCACGTGCGTCTCGCCCATGGTGACCAGCATCGGGGAGGCCAGCAGCAGGGACGCTGCCCACAGCGCGAGGATGAGCCGGCGCGTGCGGCCGCGCGACAGCACGCTCTTGGCCCGGAGCGGGTGGCACAGCGCCACGTAGCGCTCGGCGCTCAGGCTGGCCACGTTCAGGGAGCTGGCGTACGAGCAGCCGTCGCGCACGAAGTAGAAGCCCTTGCAGGCGGCCTCTCCGAAAGCCCACGGGTGGTGGATCCAGATGAAGTTGTAGAGCTCGACGGGCATGCAGAGCACGAGCACGAAGAGGTCGGACGCCGCGAGGCTCGCCAGGTGGTAGTGCACGGCGCCCTGCAGGTGCTTCACGGCTCTCCTCTGGAAAAATATGTACAGCGCCGTGGAGTTCCCGAAGAAGCCCAGCGCGAAGAGCAGCGCGTACAGGACCGTCACGGTTATCCTGGAGTACAGGTCCGTGTTCACGTCCAGGTCCTCCTGCGCGCCCGCGCCCGTCCCGTTCCAGAGCAGCGCGCGAGTGTCGTTCCCCCTGACCTGGGGGGTCTGCTGCAAGACGCGCGCGGGGAAAGAGGCTTCCCCCCGCAACTGATGCAGTGTTTCGTTCACTGTCATTGCTCTTGTTGGGCTTTAACGTGGCGCTGCATTGGTCTGACACTAAAGATACGAATGGTTTAACATCCAGAGCAAGAACTTTTGTGTATTCCTGGCGGGGGGCGTGGTGAGGACGGGTCTGTTCCTTACGCACGAAGACAGACAGCAGTGAAACCTTCCTGTAACCACTATAAAAGCCATATTTGATCTAATTTACTGTAATTGTGTCGTTATCGCATTCACATATATAGCTTATATATATAGTAAGGAAAGTCTCCATTTGTCATACGTGAACACACCACAGCACACAGTGTGAACAGTACGAAATTCGTTCACTGCGTTTAACCCATTCACCAAGTGAAGCAGAGGGCAGCCCGGGGAGCAGTGTGTGGGGACGGTACCTTGCTCAAGGGTACCTCAGTGGTGCCACTAACAGACTTGGGATTCAAACCCACAGCCATCCGATTGTAGGGACAACTCCCTATATATATATATATATATATATATATATATATACATATAAATACATATACACACTCTTATAAAAATTCAGTTTTGTTCTAAAAGCCTTAAAATAGTATTACACTATAAGTCCAATAGAAAGTCTTAATAGAAAGATGTATTCTGAAGTGATAATGAAAGTTAAGATTTGTGATCAATGGTCCTTTTACTGTTTAGACAACGTAAATGACGTAAAATAAATAAATAAATAAAAAGGTGAAATTTTGTCAGTTTTGTCCTTAGGCTGATAAATTATACATACAAAATTTGTGTCATTTGTGTGGATGTACACACATATTGTATACAGTGATCAGCCATCACATTAAAATTACCTGCCTAAAGTTGTGTACGTCTCCCTTGTGCTGCCAGAACAGCTCTGACCTATTGAGGCAAGGAATCCACAAGATCTCTGAAGGTGTGCTGTGGTATGTGGCACCACAATGTTTGCAGCAGATCCATTAAGTTCTGGAAGCTGCAAGTTGGGGCCACATGGATTGGACTGGTTTGTCCAGCACATCCCATTTGGAAATTGGAGGCCAAATTCAACACCATGAACCGTTTGTTATGTTTCTCAAACCATTACTGAACAATTTTTCGAGCATTATCGTGCTGAAAGGTATGTGTGTGTGTGTGTGTGTGTGTGTTTGTGTTATATAACAGCAAGTGAACAATCAGTTCTTAAAGTTGAAGGGCACTATTTATGATCCATTCTGAGCAAACACACACACACACACACACACACCAACATTCCACTACATTGTCAGTGTCACTGCTGTGCTAACAATGGTGGTCCTGGTGGGCCCCGTATTACAATTTCCCTGTATTAGGAAATTATCCCTTCTCTGCATATTTCCCTGCTCTCAACACACCTGATACAAGGAGTCATCTCATCAACAAGCCTTTACTAAGTGTGTTAAAGCAGAGAAAGAGCAGTACAGTGGCCCCTTGAGAAACACTGGGCTAGAAAGTTATAAAGTTTTTGGCTTTGGCCTGTGTATCAGTGGAACTGTGGTATCTGGGGTGATGGATGACCATTCAGTACCTTGGAATGAGTTGGACTCATGTTTGTGATCCGTACCTGACTTTACTAATGCACTTTGGGCAGAATGCAATCAAATCCTCACAGCAATGTTCCAACAGCTAGTATAAATGAAGCTCATGTCTATAAATCAAAAAAGATATGTTCACAACATGTGCCAGAGTAGCTTATCTTTACCTTGGTGTTTATACTTCACCTAGAGTAGAATGTACTAATCTGTATTACAGCCGTGACACTATATTTAGTTATGATGTCTTGTGTAAATGTTAACGCAGTGCTTGTGATGTGAAAATCTTGTAACGCGACATATTTATGGATTTGCTCATATTCTGCTAAGAAGAGAAGGCATATGAAGTCAATTCTGGCAGACACTTCAGACTCCACTTGTATTTCCTCATTACTCTGTCAGAGCTCATGTTTTTGACATTAGTGATGTGAACAGCACTACATACCCCGGTTTGTTTAAGAGACATGGAAGTGCATTCAGCAGTACCAGAAGCAGGCAGCATGTCGCCCATTTTACAGCACAGTAATATGTTTTCATACATTTTATATATAGGGGCATTACATATACAAGAGATCATATGGTTGAGGTGAGCATCAAACACAACATACTGTAATTAGTCTATACAGCAGTGCCCTAGTCTCTTATCTGAAGGTGATTAAAAAAAATTATTAACAGACTGAAGGCTCAATAACAAATAACTCATAAGAACAGTGCTTATGTGAGCGTGCATATGTGGGTATCAGAGGGGATCCCTCAGGGCCTTCAAGGGCTTCAGAGAAGGCCAAATGTTTCTGGGAACAAAAATAATGTTTTAACATGTTTATTCATTTATATTTAAAAGAATCATGTAAAAACTACAAGCACTCCAGTACAACTTGTATTTTATTTTTAGGTTTTAGTTGGAAACAAAAGGCTTAAAATTTTGAACACATTATAGAAACTGGCAAGTTGATTGCCAACCAGTCAGGCCAAGAAAAAACCCTGGTAGCAAAACACTTAGCTATGAAATGATGCCACTGTTTTGTATTGTGACAGTACCACCGGGTAAGATACTGTTGTGTAATATGACTGTTCTGGAATACCACTTCTTCTGTTCAAATTCATTGACTCTAATTCTGCATGTTCTAACTAAGGCTGTTATGATTACTTAATCAACACTGATTGTTGTATCATCAGTTATTAAGATCAGTTATTTTACTGGTGGTGGTGGGGGTTGCCTAGTGGGTAGGATACTTGCCTCTAGACCAAGAGGTCACGGGTTCGAATCCTACCTTCAGCAAACCACCGCTGGGTTCCTGAGCAAGACCCTTAACCCCCAGTTGTTCCAGGGAGACTGTCCCCTGTAGTTAGGGGATGGAAGTCGCTTTGGATAAAAGCGTCTGCTAAATACCGTAAATGTAAATTAAAAAATTATGAAAATTCAGGCTTAGTGCATGATCAACAAGAAGTCATTATAAAGCTGTGTTTAGCAGCCTGAGGATGCTCATGGGGGTGCTATTAGCACACATCACTTTGGTGTGCGTTACTATAATATTATTAATTGTCAAAATAACTCAGTTACTCATACAATCAATAGTGGCAGCTCAAGTTCTAAAATAGGGGAAGTAGGGAGGGTTGTAACAAGGAGTAAGTTGTTAATTCCCCCAGCTTTTACCAATGAGAAATGAGCTATAGGGGTGATATCATGCCTGTACCTGCACACCACCCTCCTGTCATTTAGCCTCATGGTGTTGTTCACCTCTCAGATAGTACATTGCCAGATGTGCTACCTGAAATCTCAGAGTGTAAAAGAGGTAGTGACAGTGTTATAAAAAAAAAAAACTTCCATTTTACCATTCGTGCTATTTTTTGTATTATATGTGTGTGAAGTGTGAAAAGAGCCTGAATCCAATAGAACACAACAGAGTTTTCACTATGCCTTTACATGAAAAGCAACTAAATTGTTCATTAATGATTTTTTTTATTTTTATAAATGATACATGTGAGTGTGGAGATCCTTTTTAAAGGTGAAAGAGGCTCTACATAATATTAATATTCTAGAAAGAACCTTTATATAATGTGAAGGTTCTTCACACTCACGCCTCTTTTTCAAAAAGTTCAGAGGTGGTTCTCATAAAGAACCCTTTGTGGTAACTTTTTAAAGAAGGTGGCTATCATGCTAATAAATTTAATTGGGCATTTCAGTCCTGCATGCTATCTACCTAAAAGGTGCAACTTTGATTGGTGGACTATATTTTGTAGGTTTGACCATGAGCATCATACTTGAAGATGAAGAGTGCTCGGCGAGCGGAGCGCTTTATTTCATACTTGCTCGATGAACTGGGGCAGCTGGTAGCCTAGTGGTTAGGGAGTTCGCCCTACAATCAGAAAGTCGTGGGTTTGAATTCCAAGACTGCTAGTGGCACCTCTGAGGTACCCTTGAGCAAGGTACCGTCCCCACACACTGCTCCCCGGGCGCTGTGTTCCTTCCTGCCTGCTGCTTCACTTGGTGAATGGGTTAAATGCAGAGGAAGAATTGTGTGCTGTGGTGTGTTTGCGTATGACAGAATGGTCACTTTGCATACTTGTTTCTCCCATAGTGCCTCGTCACAAGAATTAAAAGTATGATGTGCTTTTAAGTTTAATTCAGGCTAAATATCTTTTCTAAATATTTCATGAAATTTACTTTAGTCATTAAAGAGAAACTTATTTTCCTGGGACATAGTGAAATATAGCAAGAATTTACCGTATTTGGTGCATGGTTTCGTGTACGGTCTGATGTAGTCTTCTGATCTTTGCGGCTGTATCATATGATCCCAGTGCAGGGTAATTCAGCACTACATGTGGACACCCTCTGGCACTGACCCAAACATGAACTCAGAGATTCTATATGTCAAACAAGGAACAGGCATGTGCTACTATTTCTAGGCACTTAATAAGGACTTTCACATTCCTGTCTGTGTTACATTGCTGCCTTTGAAATTTCTAGCTCCAAGTTCACTGAAAAACATTATTTTAATTCAGATTCTTCACTGAATCTGGTGTCTCATTATTAATGGAACTTATGTTATTATTATTAGTGTTGTTGTTATTAGTGTGACTGCAGAAACAATCACATTTTCGACTGTTTGATCAGAGACGAGGTGATGATCATTTATAGATTGGAAATTTGTGGTCGAATCACCTCAGTAATGAGAGAGAGGGGGGAGCGGGGGGTGGTTCACCTTGGGGATCAATACGGAGAGCCAGTGTCTAAACTCTGTACTCAGTACTGTCACTGTGCGAGCTACAGCAAGCCGTATTAAACAGTCTTTAAGACATTAAAGCACAGGTCAGTTATGAAAAGAAAGGTGCGTGTCACTGTTTTTTGACGTTAATAATAATCAGCCCATGAACTATCATTTTAGCACTGCTAGTTAGCCAGCAAGCTGCTAGCCAGCTCAGTAAGCCAGTTTAAGGCCGTATCTTAACTTTTCTTGATGAAAGATCATATTGAGCCTTAAGGACACTGATGGTGTGATACTGAAACTGATAAAGCCAGCAGTTATTGTGTTGAATGAATTGTTTTCTCTGATTCTCTGAGCTCTTTCTCTCCGTGGCAACCCCTTAAAATTAAACGACTTCTTTTCATATACGTGCAAAGTAACTAGTTAGTGTTTTATTGGTGCCTTATTTTAATTAAAACTGTAGTGTCCATGAGGTAGTCGTTTTAAGGAATGTGTTTTGTTTTTTCTTATCCGTGGTATTCAAGCACGCAGAATGAACAGTAACACACAAGGGCTTGATGTGTCGGGGCATGTGCAATGTCCTCAAGCAATTAGCTTTCAGATCAGACCCACTGCCACTTGGTGACCCACTGAACTAATTCTGGAGCTGATTGTTTCTTTTCAGTTCAGTTATACTGAAAGAACCCATAGAAATGGTCTGAAGGTTCAGTGTTTGCATCAAATTGATGAGTCATAAATAAAATACAATAATTATCTATTTACATCATTTTTGTCAGGTTATCTGAAACCTGCACGGGACTCACATTACAACTGTTTGATTAAACTTGTCTGCAACAACATTGGTTTTATATCATTTAAAACACTGATTTCACACTTTGTGTAGTGTAATCACAATATGAAATTTTGTCTACATTATGCAGGCTGATTTATATTATGTACATATTATGCATATTTGTTGATTATGTGAAAACAGACAACAGAAACCTGTGGATCTAAAGCAAGAGTGGAGCTTACTTTTCTCCTCTCTATCAAAGATGAAAGCTTCGGTACTAACAGTTTTGGTGGGCCACCAGGTCTTGCACAGTTGTTATTAGTCCCATTTTCTCATCATCGTCTTTGTCCTTTGAACATGTTTTGAACTCCAGTTTTGGAAACTCCTGCTTTTTTGCTTTTCCTTCCCAATGCAGGTGGCTTGTATCTTCTGTGTAGTATTTTAGATACACACGAAAAAGGCAGGTGAGAGAATGCTCATTTAGTAAAGCTTTATCAAATGACATTTGGTTGATTTTAGGAGTGTAAAATAGTAGCAGTGCATCATGATACACAGATATGAAGACGACAGCTCAGCTGCATTAATGAAGAATACATTCTAGATAATACATTACTATAATATTTAATACATTACATACTCAGAAATGTGGAAGGTCTTTGTTAGGTGGGAATATGAGAATAAACCAGCCTTAAATCTGTTTTAAAGTCCCCTTATACCTAACAGGAAGGCAAACAGGCAGAGGTTTTCTTTCTTTTCTGATGTAAAGCTGAGGTGACATCATTTCCTTTTGCATTACTTTTTGTGTCAGTGTGTTGGATGGCATGGGGCAAATTTACCAAACCTTTGTGGTTACACCTCATGTGTGGCATAGCATTGTCAAAAGGCATATTTCTTTATTTAAAAAGGTGGTATAATATTTTGATTTCACTGGGTGCATTGAAGAGGTTTGCTAGCCACTGTTTTGTGGAGTCTGGTTGCTTATGTATACACTGTATGGCCAAGAGTATGTGGACACGTAACCATCACTCCCATATGAACTTGTTGGACAACTCATTCCAAAACCATTTTTTATGTTCCTTACTGCAAATTACCTAGTTTAACTAACTATATTCACTTGCCAGAATGCTGACTAACAGCTTTAGCAGAACCTTTGTAGAACCTTTCATGATCATATATAGAAATGCAGACATATAGAACTAATTATATGATAATAAAATTAAAAAATGAATAAATGAATACATAGTTTAAATCCAAGAGGATCAGCTACTACACAGAAACTCATCAAACACATTGTTTTGTTTCTATGTTAAGTGATAGAGTTTTTGACATGACTTGTGTTTCCATGTCTGATGATCTACATGAACTAAATCACTGTAGAGCAGAGATCCTCAAGAGGTAATTGCTGTGTTCAAACACACCTAGTGCAGCTCAGGTTCATACCTAAGTTTAGTGAGTGTGTTTGAGGAGAGGAACTACCAAACTATGCTGCACTATCCAGTTGGACATCCCTGCTGTAATCACTCCCCTGAGTTTTAGTCTCAGAGTGCACCAGATTGCTCCATTTTCATGTTAAAAATGGAGCGTCCTTATAAGGGAGGATAAAATTGTCACCGTTTGCACCTGTGCATCTTTATTCAGTCTTCAGTCTCAGATCGGACTCAGCAGGAATGGATGTGTCAGAAATTAAATGAGAAGCAAGAAGCAAGGCTAGATGTTCCATAACTGTGTCAAACAGCCTTTTTTTGACAGCAAAGTACCAATGACGGCAATGTTTTCTTCTCGTCTAATGACTGACAGTGCATGTAATTTTGCTACTTTGACATCTCTTGATGTGGCATAGAAAAATAGTCGTGGCTATAGATTAAGTCATTAAAATTCCATTGACGTTTAAATGCATGCATTGCATATTATTTTTGTGCAGCTAAAGAGCACTGCACTGCCATTTTGCCAGAATAGCATTTCATCTTTCGGACCCATGCTGGATACAGTGGGGTCCGAAACCACAAGTGAATGAAAATACTTTTTAAATCAAATTTTAGCATAAAATAAAACTAGAATAAAACTAGAATTTTTGAAATATATTTAAAAGAATGTCTTAGTATTTGGTACAATGACATGCTTTATTGACATGCCCTCAAGCTGATGGATAAATCAAATACAGGGACAATTTTTTTTTTTTAAATCTGGCCTTTCTCTACAAGGTGAGTGTAACACGTTTTCAAGCATTTGAAGAGTAGTGAAAATTTTACATTTTCAACCATTATTAAAGTATGTAGTTGTTTAGTTCTGGTTTTAAGTTAAAAAAGCCATTTTTTTAGTGTGGTCTGAGGCTTTTAGGACCCAGCTGTATCCATTTCCTTTCAGGCCAGTGTGAGATCAAGCAGACCTGAATGGCTGATGTCAGCCCTATAAACAGCTGCTGTTTTCCTGTGACTGCCTCCAGAGTGTGCTGTAGGACTGCAAGACTTCATGCTCATTCATCCCCTTGTACTAGCACATTAAATCTTCATATACAATGTAACTTTTTCATTAATGTCTATGAGGGACTAGATTGACAACAAACAGATTTGCTTGAGGGTTAAAGGGATTTACCCAGATGAACCAATACATTTCCCCCACTTCTATTTATTTTTTCCCTCTTGTCCTGTCTTTTTCTTTCTAGTATTCACATTATCAGAATCCCAAGGTGAACAGAACCTATATGGAATGCACTGGTAACTGGACATGTGCTGCTGCACTAAGGGGCTTAAAAGTGAGTAAAGGAGTATGACACTGCAGGAAAGAGAGCTGAAGAACAAATAGATACAAATAGAGTCCCATCTAAGGTTTTGTTACCTTTACCCATTCAGAAAGGGGTTCCACAGATTCTTCTAAAATTTTGCATACTGATTTATTTACCAGGGGTTGTGACGTATAAAAAATGGCCTGAGGTTTATGTGCTATGCTGATGATGGTGAAATAGTAGTATATTGTGGTAAAACTATTTTGCTGTGTGCAGATCCTTGTATGTACCTCTTTGAAATTAAAGATTTGAAATAGAGTTTTAGGCCATTTTAATCTTTAGTGCTCAATAGTCTTAGCTAAGTCTGTTCCCAAGCAGTTTGATTTATTGGTTCTTTACATTAGGCCTCTCACTGACAGTAGCTGGATGTTATCACTTTCCTTCAGCACCTGTTAAGCCTTAAGCATTGCTGTCTCTTCTTTGGTGGTCTTACTTGGGACATGCAGAAAAGAATGTATTGGAACGATTTAATTCTTTATATTTCTATCAAATAATAACTCATCTGACAAGATATGATCTTAATATACCCTATAAGGCTACAATGATGGGATCTCACCAGTATCTCACCGGTATTTTGTAATGACTTTAGCAAAGTACCTTTTTTACATGACTTGGTCCAGGTGGACTGGGATGGGGTAGCCGGTAAATGATGCATGGAATGTGTTTAGAGGTTGTTTAAGTGTTGTTATTGGTAATCATGTCCCCATAAAGAAACTAAGGATAAAAATCATAACAGTCCGTGGGCTTGGCAATGTTGCTGTAGCTAAAAAAATGCTGCTTGGCGCAAAGCACGCTGAACTGGATCCTAGGGCGACAGCCTTGCATTTCATCAAATTTGTCAGAAAGGCAACACAAGCAGTTCCAATTGCTTCAAGGAGAAATTTATATACAGTGGCTTTTATTCCAGCTGTTTAATTTAATCAAATCTTTAGGTTTGCCCTTGTCAGTCAAAGCAGACATTCTGTTGATCGATAGAAATCGCATGGCTGACCTTTTTAATCATTATTATAAATTATGAGCACGTCTCCGTCTCTCTACAGAAGAGCTGCTTCCACTCTAATCCGACTAATAGTCCTTGTGTAGCTTCTTATAACTCTGTCTGGATTACATGCACCCTCTCACAGGTTCTCCCTCCAACTCCGTGCTGAAAGTGGTTTTAAAGAAACTGCTTTCCCTGGACCCCAACAAATCAGCTGGGTCAGAGGGGTTTGAGCCATTCTTTTTTTTTAATAGCAGCTCCAGTCATTGCGGCACCAATAACTTTCTATTCATGCTGCAGATTTTCAGCTGTCTGGCAGACAGCCATTGTATGCCTCTTTTTAAGAATGGTGATCAAGCTGATTTAAACTGCGTATATCAACTTCACCCTGCTTATCTAAGCTTTTGGATTTAACTCACTTCCTTGAAGAATATAACATTTTATCCAGCACTCAGTACGTTTTTTTGTTCAGGTTACTCCCGGTGAGGAAGGACATGCAGGCAGTTGATGTGAGAGAGGAAGATGCAGAGGATAGAAAAGGAGACGGCTGATCCGCTGTGGCGACCCCTAATTGAGAGCAGCCGAAAGTAGAAGTAGAAGAAGAACAGATGTGCTACTGCTGTACAGACGTTACATCAAAGGATGTAACGTCTGTACTGGACACTAAACAACATTGTGCAGCAAATGATTGACCTCACAAAAGTGTTTGATTCTGTGGATCATTTGATCTTACCACGTAGATTAGATCAGTGGTTCCCTGGGGGGCGCAGAGGTATTGCAGAGGGGCACACCAATGGGATAGCCTACGCTCCACTGGAGCACTGCTAGCAAAAACATGGACAAGTTTGTGCACCCAGCCAAGCCTCTAGCAGAGGTTGACTCTTCATCACCTGCAAGTTCAAGCTCCAAAGCAAAGAAGAGAAAATATGATGAGTCATATCTGGCCCTTGAATTGAGAAGATTTGCAGCACAAAGCAAGCCCACACCAGCCACTGAAAAGTGTGAGATCCCCTTTTAAGTTTTTTTCTGGCTGGGAACTGGTTAATTTTCCCAGCCATTTTTGTGGAGACAGTTGTTTATTCTTGTCTATAACTTCAGTATGCTCCTTATTTCTCCCACAGTGGTGAAATTGCACCATTTGTAATTGCATTTGTTTTGTTCAGTTAGAAAAGGGAGTTGGATTTCAAATAAAGTTTGAATCTGAACCTGTGTTGTTTGAATGGGGGGGGCTCAATAATGTTCCTATCTAGAAAAGGGGGGGCCTGCAGAGAAAGTCTGGGAACCACTGGATTAGATGAAACTGGCACCTTGAGTTTTGCGTTGGTTTGGTTTTTAAAGTGCAGTATGGTCATTTAGCCCTCGATCTCCCCTAACCCCTATGTGCATCTTCAGGCATTCCCCAGGGCTCAATACTTGGTCCCACTCTCTTTTCCATATTTATTAATGTTATTCAACAACTCCAGTGCTGATGACACAATCTTGTATGGTAGTGATCCATCTCCTGATGCACTGATATAATCACTTCAGGATAGTACAGCTGTCACTAATCTTTATTTATCACAAAAAGCTGCCAAAACTATAGGAAAGTGGTTTCGTTAGAAGGGCATTGCATATTCTTCCATTTTGAAACACTAGAAGTGGAATCATCTAAAGTTGTGGTGTATAAATACTTAAGAATCTGGCTCGACCGTGTGTTATCCTTCTCTCACCAGGTCACCATGCTGCATTCAAAGGTTAACGCAAAACTTGGTTTTCTTTAAAGAAATTGTTCTTCTTTTATATCTGCTGTTCTAATGACCATACTTCCTTTGCATATATAGTGATACCATTCATAGATTAAAGGTACACTTCAAAAGCTTGACACAATTAGTTTTGCTGCTAACACCCCTTTCAAGACACACCATTGCCTTGAATATTCTCTGGTCAATTGCCCCTCTTTGCATATTCGTTGTAACATGTTTTGGTTTACAATTATTTACAAAACTCTTCTTGGATACTCAACTCCCTAACTAAGTCAGTTATTGCAGCCGGTATCAGTAGTTAAGTGCAATACCTGCTCTTCACGCTACATCAGAGTAAAGGTCCCTAAACCCAACACATCCTTTGTCCTGATGTCATTCCAGTCTGCTGCTGCTAATGATTAAAAAGATTAAAACTGCATAAATGTATCTCAGTCTCTGCTTTTAATGTCATTTTTAATACTTGTAAATGTCTTACTTCTGTTGATTAACTCCCCTCCCTTCCATGTTTTCTGGCACTTGCCAAGCTGTAATTGTAATTAAGAAATTGTTCTTAATGCCGTGCTCAGTAAAATAAAGGTTAAATAAATAAATGAAAAAGTTTACACTGGGGTGAGGACATGACCCCACCAATTTTTGAAAGCCTTTAGTTAGTTGAACATAATAATGAATAAAATTATGTCTTATGTTTCATAAAGAGAGAGAGCCAACATGCTTACTGACCGGATCTAAATCCAAATCAAAACTGTGGTGTGTGCCTTGGGATTTTAAGAGGCACCCCCCTTCCACGGTTAACAAAATGTTCAGTCTCTTACATAATGTTGCATAAAACACGTTGTTGTCCCAAACAATTTTCATAGTTGTGGGCATTAGACGATATTTTCATGACCATTTTATGTAATAACTTATGTAAGGGAGCTTTTAGAGGCAGCAAACTCTTCAAATGTCTGGTTCCCATCACCTCTGCTGTGAACAATTCTGAGTCTGTAAGCTTCTCTAGAACAGAGCACCTCACATCAAACCACTTTGAATTACTTCGCTTAAATCTTAATGACTGATTAGTGAAAGTGTTATATTTTTTTCTTTAAGGAGGATAAAGTTCTGAAAATCAATTATGTCAGCTGATATATTTTGTATAATTTAATATGGTCATAAATTAGACAGATTCCAATCATTTTAGACATTTTACACATTTATTGACTGATATGATTGACAGTTGTCAAATAGGACTGTCAGTTTCTTGAACTCAAACAACAAAACCCCCCCAAAAAAGTCTTAAAGGAATAGTAAAAAAAATATATTTTCACAATTTTCCTCCTAATCCTAAATGTGCTTGATCAACCAAGACATGTTTGGCATCTATATTTTACTTGTTTAGTTTAGAAACTAACATCACTCACAAACACTACTCAAACTACAAACAAACTCAATAGTCCAAACCATTTCTGTAAAAACTTCTCATCCTGCTCATACCACATTTAGATCTCCATGTAGGTGCCAGCTTCTGAAAGGGGTTTATGTCTTAGTCCTAATTTACGATTGCTTTGTGAATAACCAGCCCTGGTGTTGTCTGAAACATCTGCTTGTTGCGGTGAGGCTTGGTTCATTTTTATAGCTCACAGCAAGTCACTGCAATTCTAAACTAAACTGTTTTTGTCAATGCCTGCCGCTACCAAACAACTCCAGTGTGTACCTGTATATATATACACGGTCTTCATATATATATATATATATATATATATATACATTCATATATATATATATATACATTCATATATCCAATGTGTACATACATACATATACATATACTTATATAGGTTTATGTATAGCTGTATATATTTATATACAAACTTCTATTTATATTTCTGTATTATTTGTATAGTGTACTTTTTATATTATACTGTTATGTTGTATAGCTTTTATTCTATTGTTTATGCTGCTCTTTTGTACGGTCCACTTGCTGCCGTAACAATGCACAATAGGGACTAATTATCTTATCTCTTATCTTAAACAAGTGAAATATGGACTCCAAATGTGTCTTGGTTGATTAACTACATTTGGAATAAGGGAGAGATCTGTGAAAATATACATTTTCTATTCCTTTAAGACTTTGTGGGTTTTTGTTATTTGAGTATTTGTTAGCCTAGAACAGCTGCAGTTCTAAGCTAAAGAAGCAACATCTGGACACGAAATGTGTACCTGGAAAACTATAAGAGGAAAACTGTATAAATTAGATATATTCAGAACATCAGATGTCAGTTACCTTCACATAAATGTTCTGTATTATGTTATCCTTATGCTTGTCTTATTAGCAGCAGGTATATATTAAAATGTTGAAGTCACTTATCATGGTCTTGTAATAACTTTTTTTTTTTTTGCAGTTTTGCTGAAAAACCTTAAGGTCAACTGGATAAATAAGAAACAGAAATAAAAAAGAAGATGCAGTGCTAAGCTGGCCTAAAGGTGATGTGGGTAGCAGACCTGGCTTCAAGGCGGTGACGGCCACAGCTGACTGACTTTCCTCCAGACTAAAGATCTCCTGAGCTCAACATCACCCTACAGCTCACTAATAAAGACTGTCAGTCAGAGTGCTGAAAGCTACACACACACACACACACACACACACACACACACACACATAGACAAACACACTGCCCGGGCCATAAATCAATGCCCTAGTAGAAAACGTGAGCAGAATATTGAGACTCCCTTGCTGGTCTAAGCATTAGATGCTGGAAAAGGAACCAGATTGCCTCTCATTCACCTCAGTGTTGAACACACCGAAAGCAGATAGTGAAACAATAGTCTTTATGGCCCCTATGGTCTCGGTGACACTTAGAGCAGAGGATATACTAAAGTTCGGAGAATAGCCAATTCTTGTTCCAGACTAAGGCCATCGAATGGTCTAGTTTACTGGAAATACAATAGGAAGTACCAAAGGCCATGTCTGAAACTGTGTCCTATTCACTTTCAGAGCTGGGAGAGTAACTAAAAAACAGTCATCCATTACAAGTTACCTCTGTACTAATGTAATGGGATTACATAACTTATTTGCTGGGAAAACATAATCTCACTACCAGAGAACTGTGTGGAGAACTGCTACTTTCTTTGAAGTTAAACAGATACTTTTCTGTAGAAAAACAGGAATACACTGGTAATTTGTCATTTATTTTTTTATGTAACACTTTCTTCTGCTTTCGAAAATACAATAAATGCAATTCCTTCATAAAAGACATTCTTAGCCATTTAGGCCCATTCAGCTCCGTTCAGTGAGGACTCTCTCACCGGCAGCCTCTAGAGTTTTTCAGGCATTTATATTTTGATATAATGAAAAGAATAGGATGTGAATGGGATCTGAATATCTGTATGTTCCTGTGTATTTGGTTGTTCAAATTGTTGTTTGTGTTTTAATGTGATCAGCCTACTTGACCTCACATCATTCAGTTAAGGTTACATATTACATATCAGCTTATTCTATCACAATGAAACCACTGCATTTCATTTTTTTTTTCAGGAACATAACCATGTAACACAAAATAAACATAATTAGTGAGAGGCAATGAAAGAGGATAACAGACAGAAAAGGATCTAGCCGAGCTATAAGGGAACAGGAGGCAATTGCAATTCATTATTTTCCCAGTCTACAGTCTGAGAGAAATTCAGCTGGTAAAGCGAGTTTGCAGACATAACTGTCCTTTCTGTCCATTATTAACCGATTTAGATGTTAAAGAAGAGGATATTCTGTCTTAAACCATCTATTAGTTAGCTTTAAGCTAACAGTGGTAATAGAGGAACTGTACACAGAGATTTGGAGCTCACAACCCAGGTATCTGAAACTTAAAACATTCTGAGTGGATAATGTTTATTATAGTTTTACACAGTCCTTCTGTAAGGATTTGTTTTGTTAATGTTGAAGTTGATGCAACTAGAAAACAGGCTGATTAGCTTGCTAGAGCTGTCAATTTAAGAGCAACCAGTAGCTGTTCATCTCATTGTTACATTGCTGGAGCTGGAAATAGGCTCTTAAATCTGGTACTGCAGTGTGGAGCCATGGATAGGTGTGATTACCTATTAGGTTAGCAATCAACAGGTTAGTCCTCCCACCAGCCATCACTGGCTGTATGACAGGTGGGTGAGAATTGGTGCTGAACAACATTTGGGGGATAATTAGATAAATAGGTCTGCCATTTAAATAGCAGTGACTATGTAGTATGTTGGATGAGTAATCCAACACTCACAAGAAAAAAAAAACCTTTTTTTCAGCATAGTGTGAATATGGTTGTGGGAGTGTGTCATTGCAGAGTTTTTGACCCTTATTCGCCTACTTCAGGAAATTGATGCTAGTAGCATTAATGGAGTGTATGAGGTTGATGAATATTGTGCAGATTAACATTTTTTTCTTTTTCAGTCCCTGGTAAACATGAGCAGATGTTATACAAATCTGCTACACAAAGAAATTGTGTTTTTCTCTTAAAATTTGTGTTAGGGAGTGTAGCACTATCTGACTATATTAGTGTCTCACACTACCACATTATCAAAAACACTGAATAAATCATCAACATACCAATACTCAGTATTACACACTATTATGGTATTATATATATATACACACACACTGAAAATAGGACCCTGGAGGTAAGTTATAATAAAATAAATACTACACAATAAAGCAATACATGTCAGTCACATTTAGAGGGGATGCTCGCTCAGCTCTGAGGATTGCTCCTGCTTTATGATTTCCCCCGTTTTCTGGATTTTCCGTGCTTGTTTTATGGTTCTACAAGTCTACAGCTCTTGATTCTGTATGTTAAACTCTTTGTGAATTAACATTAATTCATTAACATGGCCTGCACTGTCACAAGATGTATGAGTGGATGAAGAGACAGCTGGGACTAATGGACACATGTCAACATACATTTATAATTTGTGCGAACGCCTCGCCAAGGGTAATGGCTAAACTCCTCAACAGCTGGTATGACAAATCTCAACAGATGCCCCCAACCTATGATAGCCTCAGGGGGGCAACAGAAGGAGAGTGAGGTAGGAAAAGAGAAAAGGCAAATCTATGCAGTTGTTCTACCCACAGACGAATACAGATGATTGTTTCGTTTTAATATAAGCCATATCCAACAAAGCCTGTCCTCAGCTGGTGTCTGTGCAAACCCGATGAATTACAAACAATTCTTTTAATAAAGCAAAGACAATTGGGGCGAGCGTCTTGAATGGCGGCCTGCAAAAGCGCTACATCTGCTTGGTTATGTAACCAAATTCAGATGACTGCGCGCAAAGTGCTGCTCGCTCATTTAGCTAGCCTGTCAGCACAGATAAAGTCACTTTGAATATATTGTGTGGCCCTTAAGACATATGCATCACTGAGGCATGAAAAAAAAGGCTTCCAACTCAGATAACCCCACCAGCTCTTTGTTGTAGGTTGCCTGCTTGCTCTTCTTTGGTTCTTTTGATTTCATTGGGCCTCATCTGTCTTTGTTTGCCGCTTTGCCATCCTTTGTCCCTCTAACACCTTTGCACTGTAATTCTTCACTTCTACTTTTTAAGTGCAATTATTACAGTTCTGTGCAATCCAGTGGCTGCTGATGATTTCTGACATGGGGAAGCAGCGGTAGCAGTAATCTAATGGCAAAAGCAATTGATGTAATTATCTATTCAGTTATCTGCTATCTTACAAGTTATGGCTATTTTCTAGCTTTTCCTCTAAAATAAGATTGGCAGCATTAGCAGTGTCTGATTAAAAAGTAACTAAATCAGACACTTACAGAAGTTACCAAATGCTGTGTTTTTAATTTATTCATTTTATTTTCCACATGTTGATGGACAAAGACCATAAAACTTGTGTGTTTTATCCAGCCAGCACTACTAATGCTAGTTTTTGAATGGCTCCCTTGTAGCTCTGAGTATGAGTGCAGTCTATTTTTAGACTGAGACAATGTCAGACATTACAGTGTTGAGATTGGCACTTTATTTCAAGATCCAGACCCTGTAAGAGCTCCACCAATCATCACACACAGAAACTGAGCTTCTGTAAAATCTGTAAAAGCTGCTATGAGGTTATCAGAGATGCTTTTAAAGCACATCTGATAACCTCATAGGCTTAAAGCCTGTTGTTCAGTACAGGCTCACACACACACACACACTTTTACGTGGTCTTGGTCTTGTCACAGTCTCGACGGTCTTTGGTCTTGGTCTTGTCTTGGTCTCGGATCCCTCG
>JBBPCZ010124943.1:0-25292 GCA_037974445.1 Brycinus macrolepidotus | reverse complement strand
GAGAGAAAGGAGAGAGTGAGAAAGAGAGAGAGAGAGAGAGAGAAAGAGGGAGAGAGAGAGAGGGGGGGATAGTGAGAAAGAGAGAGAAAGACAGAGAGAGAGAGAGAAAGAGAGAGAGGGAGAGAGAGAGAAAGAGGGAGAGAGAGAGAGCAGGAGTAGAGTGAGAAAGAGAGAGAGAGAGAGAGAGGGAGAGAGCAAGAGAAAGAGGGAGAGAGAGAGAAGGGGGAGAGAGAAAAGGGGGAGTGTGAGAGAGAGGGAGAGAGAGAGAGAGAAAGAGGGAGAGAGAGAGAGAGAGAGAGAGAGATGCGCATCCTACCTTTTCTTTGCTGTCTCACAGTTTGTCAGTGATACTTAAGGCATTGGTGGGGTCATTAAAAGGATACGGCCAGGAACCACAGGCTTCCGGTTGACCAGAGCAAAGGACAGTTCTGTCTGCAGAAACACGGCTGTGGCCTTTATGACGTGCTGCCCAAAGCGGAATGTAGCCATGGTTCTGAGAGAGAGAGAGACAGAGAGAGAGAGAGAGAGAGAGAGAGAGAGAGAGAGAGAGAGAATAATGTCAAAAAACGCTATTAAGATTAAACAGCATAGCATTTTAGAGAGAGAGAGAGAGTCAGTTTTAAAATTTTGTTACAAGTGATTGAGAATTAAAAAAAAAAAATATGATGCAAATAAACCTTCATCTCCCTCAGCTCTGTATTAGAGAATCCAACTCTACATTATATTCATAAAAACGCTTCTGCTTAATATGGACCGAGTTTACGTTTGTTGATCAGCTTCTTGTTTTTATTTTGTTACATTTTAAGATTTTAATATTACTTGTATAATTACTTATATAATGTTTATATCTCAATATATATATATATATATATATATTTAAATTAATACTGGGCAACCATTACAATTTTTAATCGCCATTAGTCGCATTGTTATACGCAAACTTCTGTCATTAATTCAAAAGTAGTGTATTGCGCACTTTTATGTTAAAAGTACTGCTATATGAACAAAAGTGCAATCACTTTAAACAAATAAAATGCTTTTTAACAGCAGTGTTAACACAGTCACACAGCTGCAGTTCAAATATTTCTTGTAAATCTCAGCTTAAACATTAATGTAATCAAATCAAATATAAAACCAATGCTATTTGCCACTGCCAGGACATTAACGTATTATCTAGGTTGTTATAAAAAAAAAACAAGTTCCCCTGTTTTTCCAGAGTCCCCCCACAACGAAAAACAGGCAAGACGTAGAGCGCTGCATGCACCACGGACCCCCGGCCCCAAGCCCCCCACCCCCCCACCCCCAAATACGAGTTAACTTGCCCAGCCGTAATTTTAATATTATATATTTTATATTATATATATCCGAGTCATGATATACCTACGTGTAAATATGTGCATAAAGCGTGCAAACTTTGTATTCTTTTATTCAATATGTCAAAATACTTGTGAAAAAGGATGATGGAGACTGAGACAAATCGAGGGGTGTCTTGTCTTGATTTTTCTTGTATTTAAATGTTAGTTTAATCATTTTCCACTTAATGTTTTCCGCTCCAATAGCTACCTAGTGTCAGGTCCCTGAGCAACGGCCGCTAGAGGCCGCTCTTTGTTTTGTGTGGACAAACTCTTATTCTGACATCCTGAGTAGACCAGTCTAGAGTTAGTGAGTATTATCTGTTTCAGCTGACCGGTGTACTCAGTTAAAGTGATCCTGTGTGTTGATTGGTTTTTGAGTTAAGGGGTTTTGTATTTAGCTATGTCTGAGTTGGACCTCCGGGTCGGTCCACCGTCATCCACCATAGTTCGGAGTTTATTTGCTCCTGTCTCCTTCGTTCTAGTATCTGTTTCGCTTTGCTTAATAAAAGTTTAAACCTCTATGGAAGTCCATGATTACGCCTCCCTTTACCATCACCGAGAGACGGGCGACATGACACCTAGACCCTGTCTGCAGTAACAACACTCCTTATCACTAGAGCATAAATGCACAGGGCTAAATATGAACAGGGCTAAATGGGTTGTATGGAAACTACTGAATCAAAAAGAGCTGCTGACTGTATGGACGGTATGGTAAATTTTGACATTTAATAATGTTTACATCACATATCAAGCTTTTATTTTTAAAAAAAACAATTTTTTGCATGACACAGGCCTTTTCGCTGTCAGTTTCTTTTCGGTTTTGCGTCAAACATTTTCCGAGAAGATGGAAAATTTTGGATTAGTCGTCTCTGCGGACCGAGGAGTCAAATGCTTCACTTTAAATGATGAGTGGGCTTGAAAGAAAGGCAAAATATCTGCGATCGCATTAATGAGGAAGGACTGTGGCTCCGCTTGGCCAAGACGACTGTTCCAGAACACACAGTAGACGCGCCGAGATAAACAAACAGAAGACGGGCTATTTTTAAAGCGTCTCATTGGGCCCCGTCAATGACAAAAAAAGAGTATCGGAGATGGCAGCGTCTCAGACAAAGGATAATCCATAACGTGGCAAAAGGGATTCGCAGTCTCTGGGAGGCCTCACATTCTCCGCCTGCTCTAACAAACATATCGACTTGGGGGCCGCTCTTTCTTTTTCACAGCTCTTTGGGGAAGCTCACTGGGAGAGCTCAGATCAGATCAATAGGCTAAAAAATGGTGCCACATCTGCCCTCAGATCAGAAAAAAAGCCGCCTGGTCTTCAAAACGGCTGCTGGAACTTGCCACTTTGGGCGTACCTAGTCAGATCTCGTATTAACCCTTTAATGTCCACACAAAAATGCTTCCTCACTTTTAATAACATGTCTCAGCTGCATCCACTTCTGCGTGTAAAGAATATAAAAGTCGCTCTGTTTTATTTTTGGTGCACAAATTACTTTTTTTAAACAAGCCAAGATATGAATGTGAATAGGAATGCATATACTTCATGCTTCTATCGCCTTGTATTGTTCCTCTAATGAAATAAATCAAGAGTAAGTGTCTCCATGGGGTGTGTGGCACTCTGCTCGGAAACTATCCTAGTGCACTCAACAGTAAATAAAACCAAACTAAACAGCGACGAGAAGCAGCTCGGCATTTAAGATTGCTCTGTAAATTCAGATCATATTTTACTGAGTTTTACTGTCTTACAGCTGAGGGGAAACAAAGGCTAATTCACATAATCTTTTTGCGAAAAACTAAACAGAGAACACAAAAAGCAGACATGATTAACTCCTAGAACGCAAGCAGCACGTATCCCTGCCAGAGACCCAACATCATACAGCAAAACAACTCCACATGTGGAAGTTCCCCCGGTTTGTTTTGATGCTCAAGGTGTCAGACGTCACGGTGAGCTTTGTTTGGTGTTCCTGTGTCACACAGAACCGAAGTTATTGTAATTTAAAAAACGTGATAATAATCACAAAATTGTCAGACAAATTCAAGACCTAATGATCCTCAGATGTTTATGACCAAATTATGATCTGGCTTCATGACCGCAACATGTCCTGCTTCCTGCACACCACCCCTTCCCTAAACCACAGTGAGTGTTTCCAGTAGGTGAGAAAACATCAGACAAGGAAAATCTCCTGCTTTGTCCTACACATGTGAAAGGGCAGCTTCAGATAGTGTCCGAACCTGACTCTCTGGACATCGTTCAGAGTTCATATATAAAACTGAACAACGTTTGGCTTGGCAGCTTCAAAAAAAGCAGCAATGAATCACATTCTCTTCCAAGAGAGGGCTAAACAAAACAGTAATCAGTTCAGGTTGCCGGATTTGCCCAGTAAAACACACACACACACAAACACACACACACACACACACACACACAGACACACACACATACAGTGGAATAAATTGGCAGATGACCATGACTGTTTCCTTTCAGTTTAATTATATGTAATGAGTGGAAGAGACTAGGCCTTTTTTGTTTGTATGAATTATTGTAATGGGGTTAAATTAGGCCTGTGTAACTGTCTTAGAGGGGGTTGTAGAGGAGCAAGCGGGGGTTGTAGAGGAGCAAGGCTGCGGCCTAGAGATAATGAGAGGGCATTTTACTCTGTGGCACTTGCTCTCTCTCTCTCTCTCTCTCTCTCTCACACACACACACACACACACACATACACATAGTCACACACAGGTGCATAAAAACACACAAACATGCACACAGGGCTGCTCACGCTGGCACACGTGTAGAATCGGCCTCGTTCGGATGCACACGAACACACACGCACAGACCAAAATTTGGGCACGCATCGGAACCCTGACTGTGTATTGGACGCTGTCCCGGAAGACATTCCAAAAGCAACGATAGAAAAAAAAAAGAAAAATAGAGGAGAAGCGTGTGTGCACCAGCTGTCCCGGCCATTAACATTCTAAACGGAATCCAAGCATTCCGCAATTAAGAGTTAGAGCACTGCAATTAGTTTAGTGCGCACGGCAATGATCCAATTAATGATCATTTACATGTCCTTAATGGCTGGTGTTATCAATCCAATACCACGTCAGTTCTGATAATGGCTTTTTGTGTGGGAGTGTGCACAGGTAGGCCTGTGTGTGTGTGATACTGAACGCCCGGTTCCCCCATGTAATCACTTATCAGCTTTGTAATCTAATGTGTTTTTCCACGCCGCTCCCCGAGTGGGCCAGGGAAGCGGCGGCTCACGCAGGTTTGTGGCAGGGGTCATGCGAGGGTCGCGCGTTTAATCCTTATCTGTAACCTTGAGCGCGCCGCCCGCTGCTCGGCCGTGTAATCGTCCAAATCCAGGAGGCCGCTACGAGTTTGATACGCCGTTTACCCTCAGATACTATAATCCGCAGACTAATTCGGAAAACGGCACACACACAGCCTCGGATGCCCTGACTTTACCTGAGAACACGTTCAGGGGGTTGTTGAAAAACACACAGCCACAGTAAATGCGGTTATTGTTATGCAAAGGCATCTCTGCTGGATGCTTTCTCATTTTGCAGAAGAAACACATATGAGGACTCGAATACATTGTTTATTACAATCCCAGTCATGCTCTACACATTTTTGCATTACTTGTGAGCCGAATCAAACGGAATACATAAAAAAAAACACGAATAGGCCGAGCCCTTTGTACAACTTCGTTTGGCCCAACTGGTTATGGAATATTGAACAAATTATTTCAGTCCAAATGTTTGAGCAGTACTGTTTCCTTAAACGGCCTGACAGACGGCATGTCCGGTATTTTTACCTAGATGAATAGAAATTTTGGTCACACTTTGGTCTGAAGGCCCTGTATGGATTATCAACCTGTATGGATGCTCAAATTAATCATCAAGTGAACTTTGCTTGATCATCAACAGTAAAGGTTAGGTTTAGAATCAAAAATCAAAATAATGCTCAAAATTATGTCATAAGCATATGTGTTACTTATGTCCATATACCTCCCGTCCTGCTTCCGCCCCTCTCTGTGTTTGGTTACATGTAACACGTGCTTTCTGTTTGCATTTGCATTCCCGGTTCCATGTGCTTTCTGTTTTCATTTCGTTCTAAACTCCGCCCTTGTCCTGTCCTTCTGTTCAGAATTACAATGACCACCGTGCTCACTCACTCATTTTCTGTAACCGCTTAATCCTTACTAGGGTTGCGGGTCCCCGGAGCCTATCCCGGGGTCAACAGGTGCGAGGCAGGGACTCCACCTGGGCGGGGCGCACACACACACACACACACACACACACACCATTCACTCATACACTTATATTTACGGCATTTAGCAGACACTTTTATCCAAAGCGACTTCCATTCCTTAACTACAGGGGACAGTCTCCCTGGAGCAACTTGGGGTTGAGGGTCTTGCTCAGAAACCCAGTGGTGGTATGCTGAAGGTAGGATTCAAACCCATGACCTCTTGGTCCACTAGGCCACCACCACCCTCACCACACACTCACACCTACAGTCAATTTAGAATCCCTAATTCATCTGACACGCATGTCTTTGGACTGTGGGAGAAACCGGAGGAAACCCACGCCACCACGAGGAGAACATGCAAACACTTCACACACACAAGGCCAGGACACGGATTCAAACCCTCAACCCTGGAGGTGTGAGGCAACAGCGCTACCCACTGCACCACTGTGGCGCCTATGGCCAATGCATTTATATTAAAAAGAAACAAAAGAAAAGAAAAGAAAGGGGACCCTCACAAAGCTGCTAACTGTGGGCTGGCTATCTAGCATTAGGATAACATGCTAGCTGCTTTAAATGCTATTGTTTTGATTAAATCAGTGGATGTCAGTCTACTGTCCAGCTGTTCTCAGAAAGTCCACATTTTTTTTGTTCCATCTCTACGTTTTGCAAGTTATGTTGGAGCAGAAATAAGGACCTTCTGAGGCGTTTGAATTAGTTATTACTACTATATGACTTTTATTATGACTCATACTACGACTACTACAACTATACTACTACTACTAATAATAACAATAATACTACTACTACTAATAATACCATTTAATAAATACATACTTGTCATTTTATTAACTAATAAACATCTGCATGCTGTCTTAAAAGTTTTTAAGAAGTTTAAATAAAGATAAATACGCCATCTCCATATTCTGCTGCACAATTTTTAGTTATTTTCTGAACATAAAATACTGGAAAAAAATATAACGTAGAATATAATTATACTATCAGTCATAATACACGCCATAACTTTTGCACACTTCTTTCAAATAAATTAAATTCAGCAAATAAACATTAATTGTGTATTAAAATGTGCAAAAGCATGATGACTGTAGAAGATGTGGGCTTATTTGCACTCAGAAGGTCAATAAAACATGTCATTTGTCCAGGGGTACATTTTTCAGGGACTCAGTTCCTTATTAAAAGAGAATACTTTTGTGTTGCCTTTTTATTATTAAGTTATTATCATTACGTTTAAGAAAACTGAAAAAATAAAAATTGTTAGACATATATTATGCCCTGATAGGGAGTCAAGATGCCCCCAGGGGATCTTTGGGTGCACTCCAGCTGTCCCTCACATTGTGTAAAACAAAACTGTCTTCTGTTCCAGTCTACTGTGTGTATATTTGTGCATCTGCATCATCATCATCAGCAGCATCATCAGCATCATCATCCTCATCAGGTTCATCATCCTATACTTAGCAAGGCTAAACTCAAGCACAGATATGGTTTAGCTTTACTGTAAATGTACACTGTCCTGGGGGGTTTTTCTTCTGATTCTCCCCAGTAGCATCCCTTACATTAGCTAATTGCTTGAAAGGGCATTTTTGAGCATGAACATTTGATCTAGAAGACCAGGAACATTTGAAGCCTGTAAAATACCATTTTTCAGCATCAGCCAAAGAGACCGAGCAGAGTTTCTCAGCTCACGCTACCACATACAGCAGCAGCCATCGCCTCGGTCTCGGTGCTCCTGTGTTGCGATGACCTCATGAGTCAAAAAGTGCACCCCATCCTGCTGTTTTATGGACAAGCCCATAAATAAGTATCGACCAACGCTGCAATCCCAGCCAACAGAAGCACAGAGGAGCGCATTAAAAAACACACTTTTCTTCCCTTTGTGGGCCGCGCGATTCTCTAAGCCGGAGTGGGTCGTGCACCTACGCCGCCGAGCAGCAAATGTAAACATATGGTTCAAGAGAACAGAAGCACAAATCAATAGGACCGTTTGTATACAGTGAATAGACCGAGCTCTAAAGGATTATGGCATTAAAGCGAGAAAAGACACTGCATTTCTTGCTGGAGTCCACCACTGTCCACCACTACAGGTCTTTCAACTGAACTGCCGTCCAGCGTACTGATACTGCCCTATCAAATTGCTAAAAGATTAAAAAAAAAAAAAAAACACCAGATGTCCCTCACAACATGAAACAATTAACAGAAGGATCAACAGAAGTGCTAAAATATGACCTGAAAATCATCTTTTTTAGTTTTTTAGTTTTTTACGTAATTTGAAAGTATCAGCTGACCTTGACGTTATGTGAAAGTTTCATGACGAACAGACAACTAGAAATGGTCTAAAATGACTTGGAAAACACTTTCTTTACCTTAACTTCCATTACAAGTTCAGAATGTTTTTCCTCTTTCTCAAAAGTGACCATTCTGGAGATACAAGTTTGTTGATGATACGCAAAGACACACTTAGCAATTTTACCAATCTGACAGAACTAGCTAGAAGACTAAAAAAAAAAAAAGAAGTTAATTACAGCTGGGATAGGAACATGATTTTCCTCAATCAAACCTGATGCAGATGCTTCTGTTCCAATGTTACTTCCAATTAATCACCCAAAACTATAGTGGGATTATCATAGGACATTCATAATGACACATTTTACCGTCAAACAAGGATTCATTGAGCTGCAGTGTTTTGTTTTTTTTTACTGATGAGACTTCATTTTAAACTGTCTTCAGCTGGAACATGTGCAAACAGTTTCCAAAGCCAAGTCCCTGTTCCAAGTAATCACCTAACACTACTCTAGGACTATCAGACGACATTTATTTTTGGCTCGTTTTTGTTGCTTTTGTTTGTCAAATGAGACATCACAACCATGATGAATTCAAAACGGCCTGTTTTTGCACTTTAGTTTTTATAGATAGACTATGGACTGGAGAGTGAAGATACTTTTTGAAATGCATTTTCCATGATGTGGACCCCTCGATGTTATTTTTTGGTTGCAATTATAAAATCACCATCACGAACACAGAGCGACCTCTATCACTTTGCTGTTTTGTTCATTCCAAAGTCAAGCTTCTGGTCCAGAGTTATTTAATGATGTTGTTTATCACCCAGAACCACTGTAGGATTATCACCACTGATTTTGCTTTTTTGACACTGACATTGATTTCCAAGGTTTTTTTTTTTTTTTTTAAAGCCCAATTTTCTCCCCAATTTGCTGTTGTTTTTTTTTCCTTTGAAGTCAGGACCCCCGATTAGTCCAAAATATCACTTAAATAATGAAATAAAGTGGAATAAACAAACCAAACGAGGCTGTTTATAAATGAAAGCTGTTTCGCTACCCTCAGATCACGCCAGCATAACTGCCCCTGTTGTTCAATAAGCTGTTTATTTTCATACAAAAGCAGCTTTAGGTCTTGCACCATACATTCTCGAGCCAAGCGATGTATGGTGTCAGCGTTCCTGTAAATATTAAATATCACACCCCCGCAAGGCTCGCAAAAACTGGAAAGCGATGAATAAAAGAACAAAAAAAAAAAAACAGAAAACACTTATATAAGAAGAACTTAATATTTCAAGACAGTCCTACAAAGGACTCTTTCAATTAAACAATTACGGCATTGTGTTCGCAGTCAGTAAATGGTCATAACTACCAACTTCGAAAGGTTAAACGTGGAAAAAAAAAAAAACATGTAGTGAGTCAGTCATTTTATTTATGCGGAAGAAGCGTAATGTGTGTGCTGAAATCAATGCAGCTCTCCCAAGGACACAGCCATTAAAGGGATTAAACAGGCAGCGGCCTTTTGCTTCCACAGTCTGCCATTCTTGTTGATGACACAAGCTGAACTCTCTGCAGGTGAATATTTAAGCCAGCATGACAGCCCTTTCCAATATGGTCCGTGTACCTGTGCTGACATTACCGCATGCAGGCCATTTAGACAAATTTGGCAAATTTGGAAAGCTGGACAGGATGACACTTCTAAACAGTGAATACAGAAATTACTACCTCAGCATTTACGGTGTTTATACTTATATACTTAGCTTTTCCCTACTTTTTTCACTACAGTCCACTTTCAACAGTTTTGTGTAGTAAAAACTGCAATAATTCACTTTTTTACGTTACCTCTTTTTAACCGATAAGACCAATGTATTTAAATGACCCCAGTTCTAATTGGCTGCTGTGTCTTGTTCTACAAGCAGTCTAGGCTAAAATATGTGCAAGATAAGATAAGATAAGATAAGATAATCCTTTATTAGTCCCACAAAGTGGGAAATTTGCATTGTCACGGCAGAAAGTGGACAGTAAGAGCAGCAAAAAATTTAAAAACTATAGAATAAAAACTATACCAACAGTACAGTATAAAAAGTACGCTACACAAATACTCTGGAAATATAAATATGGATGAGAGTATTGAAAAATATAAATGTATATATATATGTATATGTAAACTTAGATAAATGTATGTATGTATGTACACATAGAGTATATATGTATATATGTACAGAGGGGATATATAAATATATGTAGAGCACTGTGGATATATATATATATATATATATATATATGGACAGGCACGCAATGGAGTGACAGGCATTGACAAAAACAGTAATAATACACCAGAAGAGTTGCACATTATAACATTACACATTATAAAAGAATAATCAGAATCAGAAAACTTTACTGATCCCAGAGGAAACTGCTTATGTTACGACCGCACAGACACACAGAGACACAAAGACAAGAACAATATAAATATAGTCTAAATAGATCCAATAAAAACTCTCTGCAGAAAAAAAACTTCAACCACTCTTTTCAGATGAGTGGATCCCTTGGAAAGCTGTTACATTTACTATCTAATTCAAAAAAATATGCATAAGCAGAAAAGCAGATTTTGTGATATTTAGGTAGATAAATGAGCTCTCATTCTGGTTAGGCCTTCAAATGGCTTAATTGGTCAGATTATCCACCATCATAATTAGGAAGTGAAAGTGGAATTAACCAATCAGGTTTGGATTTGCAATGGACGGGACCCATATCATCACAAAAAACATCACTCTAGGCCTTCGGGACGTTCTACATACGTCACTGACTGTGAATATGAGTTGTAGTGAGTTTCTTTCAGGTGGTAAACAGTTGCAACTCTGTGCCAGGACTCTTTACTGATGGACACACATGGCAAATTATTTGTTAATATGTGTCTTCAAACTAAATATGGTATGTATTTGAAAGCTTCAGATGTGTAGAACAACCAAAAACCGCTGTATGCTCAGCACTTATATACTACCAGAATCTCACAGAGGAGCTAGCAGAATTTATTATAGAGGTGTTTTTGACCACGTTTTCATATTTAAAGGCTAAACTGAAGGACTACCCCCTCAAGAACACCACAGGTCCTGTGTAAATGTGTTCATGGTTGTGACATCACATCCATGAATGCACTATTATAAAGCTAATGCACCTTTTCCATGAGAAAGTTACAATATACAGGGGGTCCTTGCGTTACGACACAGTTCCGTTCCCACGACAGTGACGTAACCCGAATTTTGGCGTAAGTCGAAACACAGCCTAGCCTAAGTCACTTAGCTATCCTAACACAGTTGTGAAATCATAATCTAGAACATAAAAACACAACTAAACCACAGAAAAAGGAAAAGGACATAAATAGACTGTACTTGTACACTGTACTGTACTGGGAGACGCCAACTCCCTCACTCACACGCCGCGTTACTGCGTATTCTTCCGCCGCGCGCAACCAAAGTAGTTCGACCACGTAGTCCGTAAGTACGACGCTAACGCCTCTCAATTTTTTTTACATTTTTATAGGAGTGAGCGCTGTAAACTCGAAACGTCATATGTCAAGACTGTCGTAACCCGAGGACCCCCTGTATGTTATAAATTAGGTCATAGTTCTAAAACGAACATCAAGCAAAACAAGTACACCATCTCTCGTTTTGCTGCTCGAAATATGACCATGTGCTCGCAGTCCAGGACGGAGGATCATTTTTGAAAATCAGTTTGGAATTTCTCTGCATTAGGCTTGCTGATCTAGGATCAGCCGTTGCTTCCGTATTGTAATGAATGAGATTGGGTGGACGGGGATGGGGGGATGATCCTAGATCAGCGCTCGTAATCAGCTTGATGCTCTTCTTACAGTGCCTCTTCCCCGCACCGGAGAGTATTAAAGGCTGTGAAGGCGCTGCTCTTCATCCCCCCCTCTCATCTTAGTGAACCTATAGGATACAAACATCAGCGGAATGCGTCGCAAATTACATCTAACCCGCCGCCGCTCTGCGAGGTTGTTTTTGGAGAGGCAATCAGATTGGAAGGCAACGTGCGAGCGCGAGGCCTCGAAGGCTGCAATTTTCAGAAGCATACACCCAGAATGATCTCGGCAATATTACAGCCTAATTTCTTATGACGTCTCGTGTACACAAGCCAAAACCACTCCTGACGGAGGAGAAACACTCAGCGTTATGAAGCTAAATGTACACATGCATCTCTGTGTACTCACTTTCCTATATACACACACTATTAAATAGTCCATATCATGAAAAATCTACTGTTCCTCACTTTTTATGGCGCACATAAAAAACTGCTACTCACTCCCCAGTCCATAAAATCCATTTTGAATGTATATATTGTGATTCTGGCGCTTTTATACAGAGCCTACAGCAATTTAACCCAACCCATTCATCTTGAAGTTATACGAAGTGTTTAATTTTGCACAGCCATACGAAATAGGCACAATCCATTACAAGCAAATCAGAATATGGTTCATTTGAATACAGGTTTTAAAAGCGCAATAACAAAAACAGCCTGTTTCATTATAAGGGATGAAAAGGGGGGCAGAAAATGGTCATGTACGCTTTTTTGGTAAACAAACCCTCCAAAATGCTATAAGTGGTCCACAAGGGGAATAATAAAAAAACTACAATTCAATGAAAATGTATGATAAGGGCCTTTTAAACCCAAATTACATTAATAAATGAAAGTCTATGAAAGTGATTGTTCAGCAAAACCTCCAAAGTATGCAATTTTCCAAGTCAGCTAGCCAAGGCATGTTTAGTGTTTGATGTTTGCTTCATTACTTTTGCACTGGAGCTACGAGGCTAATGTTACTAACGGAATGGAAGCTCATACCGCAATAAGTGACATGCATCCATGCCTGAACCACCACATACTTAGCTCTAGCTGTATTGGGCTGTAAAGTAATCTGTAATAGAATTACTTATGCAGTTTCTGACACTGGGTGACATACTGTTATCTATAAAAAATTAATAAAACAACGTTATTCAAGAGGCAGCCATCAAAAGGCCTGAATTTGTCCACCTTTTAATCCATGTTTATAGACAATAATAATTGGTTTAGCCCTTTTCTTTACAATGTATGCAGAAAAAAAATCACTATGATGGTCTTATTACATATTAAATGAATTACTATTACTATTTGTCACGGTACCCCTCTTTACAACAAGACTACCCTTATTGCAGGCTCACTATTTGGCAAGATGGCAAGGTCTGGTGTTTTTAATGGTAATAGCATGTTAACAAACACACCTGCTGAAGTTGACAGTTTAAGATTCTGTCTGAGAAAGAGACAAGATAAGCTCAGCAACTAGTAAGATCTGAGATCCTGCCAACTATACATTGCATCAGTCTATAAGAATTGTTCAAGCTTGTTTATAACTGCTTATTAATGATTTATAAACGTCTACAACCTAACTAATAACCTGATTGTAAATCATTTATAAACCTTTTATTAGGGTAGTCTTATTGTAAAGTGTTACCTTTGTTATTTGATTACACTGTGTATGGTTTCATACCACAGTATTACATTGTAAGTATAAGGACCATTACATTATAAAAGGGCTTCCATTTTCTCACTAGACTGCCACCGAAACCCTATCAAGGTCTTATTGCATTGCTTTGACATTGCACATTGCTGCCAAGGTGCAACAGAACAAAATGCAGGGATGCAGAGGGCAGCCCCGGGGCTGGAGCCGATGTTATTGACCTTCTGGAGAATAATAACGTATCATTATTTAACGAGCAGAGACCGCACCTCAAGGTCAGTAAACACTTTTGATTCCATTTTCCCCCAAAACATAACCTCTTACACCGGTGTTACATTTACTTCGGAGCGGATCGAGGATACCGAAGCTACGTCCATTAGTTTAGCTCATTGATAACTCTGGTTTATTCAGATAGGGGCCGCATCAAGACAAGAGGGACCGTGTTTTGAGATGCTATCAGAAACAAACCGAGGGCGCGTGCGCACACATCTTCTCATTAAATTTGTTTGCAAGAGGGGTGCGCAAGTAAATAAGATCCCAGATGTACTGCTACATCAATAAGGCAGAGCTGAGATTTCATCATCATTCTGAAGCTGCCAGACGCTCTCAAACGGCTTGACTGACACTAATGGAGTCGGACGTGTGCGAGTGCGCGTGACTCGGCGTTACACTGATAATGAGCGATTAAATACTTATAGACGTTGCAGGCTGTGAAAGGGGCAGGGGTGCATCGGCAGAGTCATCCAAAGTCATGGAGACAGAAATAAATGGGCGTTATTTCCAAACCAGGGAACAATTAGGAGCAGGCTAAGATGAAAAAAGAACCTGTTGCTTGTGATAATGGGGCTCAGAAGACCCTACCACGCACCAACGGACCCACCTTTGCCCACAAACGAGGTTTCTTTTCCATCTGCATGCAAATGGGCAACACACCAGAAACCATGGCATCTTGGGTTTTTAATTGAAACACTTTTACAGCATCTATCGCCACTGTTTATCGTGTAGGGCAGCCCCGCGCAGCTTTCATAGAGAAATCTTATTTAGATTCAATTTTCTGATCAGTAGCGGCTAAACAGTAAAAGTGTCAGGACGGCGGACGGTTATCGCAGGCTCATCTCATCCTGCAGTCGAAAGAAACCACCACACAGAGAGAATATCAGAGGAACCGGACGCCCATATCGGCCATGTAAAAAGCACGAGGCTAATAAAAAAAGCAGAGCTTAAAGAAAGCAGGCAAAAGAAGGCAGTGTCAAGCGAAGCCGCCGTGCCCATGTGACCAGATGGATTTCAGCACATCGTCAAAGGCAGCAGCGGGAAACCTCAGAAGCTTGACGCGAGTCATTCTTATTTTAAACAGCATCTGCCAGCGGGAGGTGGGAGTAAATAAATGAACAATCATGGTGCCTCGGTCTCCGCTGTAATTTGGCACCAGGATTAACTGCCACCTGAATTAGTCAAACTTTCACAGGTTCAAGGAAACGAGCGGCACATTCACAAACCATGCAATCAAAACAATCACGAGGCACTAGAGTCGAAAAAGCACACTTTGTGACGATGTATCTAGTGTGATGGAGAGCCAGACCTGCACAGACTATAGTCCATCTGTTCGCATCTTTATCCCTATCATCAATGGTCAGGACCCTCGCAGGACCACCAGTGAGCAGGTATTTTTGGGTGGTGGATCATTCTCAGCACAGCAGTGAACCTGACATGGTAGTGGAATGTTTGGTGTGTCCACCTTAGTCTGCAAGGTGGACCAACAGGTTAGATGTGTCTAATAGAGTGGATAGTGAGTGTACGTGGTATTCCAAAAGTGCTGCTGTGTGTGACCCACTCTGTGCAACACAGCAATGTTTCTGAAACACTGAGTCCACTCATTGTTCATTCTATTAGATACGTCTAACCCGTTGCTCCACCTTGCAGATGTGACATTATTGGTGACAGTTCCTCTGATGCTGCACAGTTTGTGTTTGTCGTCATATAATCCATCATCAGCGGTCAGTTCCTAGCTGGACATCTTTGGTTGGTGGACTCAAAAACATCCTAGCAGCAACACTGAGGTGAAAAAAAACTCCAGCGGCACTGCTGGGTTGCACATTTCATAATTTGATTCATTTCATCAATGATAATGATTTTTTTTTGGCATAACCCTCAAGTCGTTGTCCACCCTGTTATGCCTGACTGCCTTCTCTTTAAATTAAGATCAGCCATGTGCGCTGTTATAACCCTGAAAATGACTTCTGTATGGCAGGGAAACAACTTTGAAAGGTTAAAGAATAACTTTGCTTTTTATTTGAGGCATATTCTTATTTTACCCAGTTAGTCTATTGTGGTCAATCATCTCATGTTCACCCAGTTGGGCAAAATATGAGGAAAAAGTAGTTGTATATTCTGCACAGCCTTCACAGTGACGGTGCTGGCTCTTTTTAACTCCGGTTTCACCTCACAAGTCTGTAAAGACACCAAAGACGCCACAGCAGGCAGTTATTGACCAAATAAGAAGTCAGACAACAGGCTAGGAAATCACAGAGGACATAAAGGGCTGTTTCGCAGTTTGTGAAGACTGATCCATCCTAGTGGGGATTCAAATCTAATTCTCCAAACATTCTCTCACCAGTGTTTGAATGGTAAAGAGCTTTCTGGCTTTCAACTGTAATCTTTCCTCTAATCTCAAAACTTCTACAACACTAAAGAAACATCAACCACATAAGGAGTAGGAAAACAGGCTAGAGGACAAAGAGGACATTGGCAAAGGAAGACTTAAAATAGTCCAAAATAATCATGGGGAACAAAAGGAATGGCTAATTCACAGTTTGCATAGATCCAGTGAGGATTCAACCCTGATTCTCCACACATACTGAACAAATGCTGAAAGCAGCCCAGATGCACTAATGTTTGAACAGTAAATAGGTAGCAGAGGTACAAACTAGCCTGCAAGCTGATTGCTCAACTTGGGTGCCTGGCCCTCGGTTTGATGGTGCCACCCATTTCCTCTTATCTCCTAACGTCTCCAACACCAAAGGCAGATCAACCAAATAAAGAGGGCGAAAACAAGCCATGCTGGGTTTGATCTTTTATACATATGTTCTCTACAAGAGAAAAAGCACACGCATACAACCGCCATAGGAGAAACGCCGAAGAATGAATTATTTACAGCAATCTCTTCTGATCAGCATGGAGAAAGAAATGGGAACGAGGCTGGGGTGACTGAAATTTCTTGGATTTGATCTGATGCTTCTTCTGTGGAGATAAAAAATAGTACAGAGCCTCACGTTAGGTACTGACCTAAATTTCGTTTCCCCTCCTACATTCGCATATGTTCACACACACTCATCTCAAAGTGTATGCTCGATACACTTACTTAACCTCGGCGTAATCGTTGCGAAATTTAGATTAGCAAAGGGATCCCATTTGCTTGTGTACATAAATTATTACGATGGCAGGCCCGTCAGCACGTCGTCGTCAGGGAAATGAGATTAGGTGGACAAGCAGCTGAGGATATAGGCCGAGCGAAAGGAGCTCAGAGAGCATTAAGCCGGCAGCCAAGTGGACTTTTCTTGGCCTCGGAGGCCTGCCTAAAGAGTCCCCGACGGCCCATTGATTACTTTGTCACTTTGACCTTTCAAGTGATTGAGGGCTCGTGAGATATTATATACATTTCTATGGGAGTGGAGCCAAGAAGCCGAAACGCCATAGCAGAGGGGTATCGGGTGAAAAATACAGTTCTAGCTCGAGTGCCGAGGGTTATCCGTCATAGCTAACGGATTCGTGACAACGGCTGTGCGCCGACTCCTCCATCACACAAATGAATTAACACGAGGCTGGCATGTGTGCATTCGTGCGTGCGAATGTGTTCCGTTAGAGACACTTGAGACGTAGCATATGTCCCCCAACACATGGCCTAATTGATTCGCTGAAACGTGATCCTTCACATGGGGATGCAGGGATTGATTATCATTTTCCCGCTGCAATCTCATAGGTCATAATCAGTGAACTTGGGCGAGGAGTAAATGGGGAAATGTGCCCTGTGATTCATGGCAAAATAGCTGCTCTTTGGACTAGCGGTCACTGCTAGCCTGTCTATAAGAGCAGCAGGCCCTGGTGCTCATCAAATATTGTGCATTATACCATCAGAGAGATGATAATGAATGTGCAGCAGTTGCTAAGACTCTGGAAACAATATTAACATTGTAAAAGCCAACACAATGGGGGGCTTCCGAGGGGCACAACCATCTAAACCCTGTTGCCAGTGGTGGGGGTGGCGGGCAGACCTTGGTGGTACGCAACCACTTGTAACTTTGTCTGGCCAAATTCTATTCACTTCAAATGAGATTCATCTCAAATATGTCAACTTTATGCAAACGAGCTCAGCTGCCATATTAGTCGTTTAGCCAAGAAAAAGTGCAAGTGGATGCATACCATGAGTTGGATCCCCACCAATGCCATAGCTGGGGATATCAAATGAATTTTTTAACAAACAACATGAAAATTTGTTATTTTCACAAGAAATAATGTACAGAAATTTTTATTAACATAGAACCAAAGACTAATGATGAACACTCGTAAGCTATAAAACTGCGCACTTTCAGGTTTACCCAACTGGTACATTAATGATGTACAACACACAATGCACAAAATTGTAAATTCAGTGATAATCCTGGCAAGTTCCAAGTTACTTCAGTTTCAGACTTAAGATGCATCACTGGCAGTGGATGACACCATTAATGTCTGTATGATTGTTATTCAGATCCTCCCGATGAACTCAAGTGTTTGTAAAGAAGCAGAATTGTAATATTTTTTAAACTCCAAGAAAAAATAAATCACTGCTTGCTTCCAGACTTTAGTTCCAACTCTCAGTCTAAATCTCAGTACACTTGGTACACCCAAACACTCATGAAGACCTTGGCCAATGGATCAGGTGTGTCAAATCAACACTCAAATGAAGCTCAACGCTCAGTACAGTGGAAACCATCCAGGACAGGGTTGGAAACCTTCATTCTAAATAAAAGTTTCTGGACCACAACATTCAAGCCAAGTGCATAAAAACGACACTCAAAACCAAGTTCGGTTTAAAAGATGGCAGCCACTTCAGCACCAGATCTGAGACTGAAAAATGCACAATCCCTGCAGAAGGTCGAGAGATTTCCATGTCAATTTCTTGTTCTCTTGCTCACTAATACATCATGGCTCTGCTATCAGGTCAGCCTTGCTTTCATTTGCTTTATGTCAGCATGTGCAGAGCCATGTATTAATCAGCCATAACCTCAACCATTCTTCAAAAAAAACCAAAAAAAAAATTCAGCCCTATAATCCTCAAGAGCAGCATGTGGCTTGCTTTCAGACGGACTGTCAGCAGAATTAACAGCCCTCGACTTGGGAACTCACCGCATCCTTCACGCGCATCCTCCAAGTGTCGTTTGTATTTGGGAGTGAAAGAGGCAGGGATTAGAATTGCAAAATATAACAGGAAGGTGTGAACAGTCGGAATTACACTTTAACCCTTTAAGCCTGGAACTGGCTGTCTGGGCATCATTTCACATATTTGGCTGTAACATGGTAATATATTACCCTAATGTCAAGTGATGTATGTCCTGTGATCCAGCACAAAGTCAGCTTTTTAGTCTTGCTGGTTGAATACAAATGTTCAATATATTTAAAAAAATATTCTAATGATGGAAAACAACAACAAAAATGGAATAAAACAAAAGTAAATGAAGACAACAAAAACAGGTACCACTGCCATCTATGTGTTGGTACTACCCTCAAGACTTTTATTTTCTGACAGTAAGACTGGTAGCCAGGAGTTGGCTAGAGTGGTGTCAAGACTCGTCGGCATGAAAGCGACCATGACCCGGCTCTTCAGCACTGCCAGAGCTCACCATGGCAAACAGGTTTGAGGTACTGTCAAACTTGTCATGCCTCCCTGGTGTACTACCCTCTTATTGCACTACTTGTACTACCCATTTTTCTCTCAACATATCATTGATGTTTCTTATGCATCTTTGCTCTTTTAGCTTAAATGGCCAATGGAATGCCTGAACACTAAATTGAGAGCCAAATACCAACATAAACAATTGCTCAAATATTCACCAGGCCCACCACACCCCACCCTTCAGTTTCTTCCTCATTCTTCAACACAAAATATGAAACATGGTAACATCTCATTATAAATTTATTTATGTTTTAAGTCAGCGTGTCTTAAACATATCCATTCTTTCAGGGTTATAGCAGCTTTACCACATATACTGGAAATATGACTCAAACACCAGAAAGACGGTCTTCTTTCTTATTTAATTTCGGTGATAGAAACATTGACCTATTCATTCAAATCAGCCCTACATCAACAATACAAGTTCCTGTTAGTGCATCTCCACCAAGATAGTCTTCCCCCCTCCACCGGGCATTCATAATAACTATCAGGGAGTGAACGATGAGGAAGGTGTGCGATTGCTTAAGCCATAGGACGCGAAATCTTAAATCTTTTCATAACTTGCAGGGTGAAAGTTACATTGCGAAACCAGTTCAAACAGGAGAGAACAATGAGCAGATCTTCTGTGCGGATATTTCCTCGGCATACGGTTCTTGGATTTGAACACGGGGTCTGGGATTCATAAAGCGTGCGATAAGAATGGGTGCAGGTAAAGGGCTCGATAAGTGCTGCAAATTAAACGGTGCGATTTAAAGTCTGATTAAAACTTAAGCATAAAGCTTTGTGAGCTGTGAAAGAGAGCATTTCTATTTCAGATATTAGACGTGCCGACCCATTTCGAGACCTCCTATTCAAAGCTGATTTTTAATCAAGTCCACGTTACTGTTCCACATCTACATATAAACGCCGACATGAAAAGTCTTTTTGGCCAGCCACACAGGCCCTGTGGCTTTGGTTCAGACTTTAGATGACAGCGGTTATAGAGGTGAGGGTCTTCTCCATTTTCTGAGAGCTTTTTAAAAGGTGCTTTAAAGATGAAAACACTGAACGCACTCAGAGTCTGACCTGTCTGTCAGGACATGAACTGACCACAGACGGACAGAGATGTTTCTTCCATCTAAAGCTTTTGACGTCTCCTCTAAACAGGCATTTAATTCGCTATATCCAATAAATGAAAGGACAGGAAGATAAGCATACACGAAATGAAAGCTGTTAATTACCAAATGTCATAGTTATATAAGAACTTTATAATTATAGCATATAAATGATTGTAGACTGTCAGAAAAAGGGTATCGTATGGATACAGTTTTGCTAATCAAAGTACAGTCTAAATGTACCCACAAGGGTACAACATGGTCCTTAAGATCCAACTGTAGGAAAGGGGGGAGAAACAGGTATATTTATACCTTTTCATAAGCTCAAATTTTCAAATATAAAATCAATTTGAGAACATCTGTTCCTTATCTAAAGGAACTGAAGATGTTCTCTTGAGGGTACCACCCCAGTGACACAAGGGGTATCACACCAGGGACAGCTTAATGCCTTTTAACTTTTTTGAGATTAGGTAATTGTTCTAATTTAATTTAACAGACAATTGAAGTAAACTATGTAGTTACATAAATGTACCTATTATTACAGGACAGAATTTACACTAGGTAATTGCACTGTTAATGAAAACTTCAAAAAACCTTGAGGAAAACTTGACCTTTTGGTTGCTGGTATATTGTACACTGTATTAATTAGTTAATACATTTAAAACAAGTGTTATATATTTAGAGTCACAGTAAAACATTTATTTGAGTCTTCAGCATCAAAGTCTAGTCTTCACTAAACACATTTGAAAGCACATGCCATTATTCAGTCAAAGGAGATTTCTGAGGCCCTCAGAAAAACTCCTGTCGAAGCTATTCAGGCTGGGCGATTTTACAAAACATTCGGACTTCACCAATCCATTGTTCAAACACTTTTGTCAACATCTTTGTTATGCTTTGCATGAGTGGCCATACAAAAAAAAAATCACTGCAAGGGCAAGAGTATAATACTCTGGGAGATCACAAAGAAACCCAAGGTTTTTTATAATTCTGCAAATGTCTCTCATATGTACATCACAGCCACAACATTAAAACCACTGAAAGCTGAAGTGAATAATAGTGATTTGATGATCCTGTCAAGGTGTGGGGTTCTTGAAGTTGATGTGTTAGGAAAAACAGGAAAATGTAAGGATCTGAGCCACTTTGCAAGAGCCAAATTCTGAATGCTAGGCGACCGGGTCAGAGCATCTTCAAAACGGCAGGTCTTGTGGGGTGTTCTCGGGATGCGGTGGTTAATACCCACCAAAACTGGTCCAAGACAAGACAACCAGTGACAGGGTCTGTAATGAACACAGATATGGACCCAAATGCAGAGTACAAAAATAGGAGGTTTAATACAAGATAAAGTTCGCAAAGACAAAAGGCAAAAATCCAAAAAAGGAACAAAATCCAATAACAAGCAGTCAAAGACAAGTCCACACGGCAAAAGAGTAATCCAAAGTCCAGAACAGGAGTCAGAGAAGCAGGGAGAATCAACACAGTCAGGGAAACGGGGAATACGCTCAGTAACTAGGCAGGGCTTAGTATACTTCGCACCCTTGTACTGTCCTTGGGGTCTATTCATACCCCTACACCTAGTATTCAGGTGATCCTGATCTCCTCGTTAAGGGTTGGAGTGAAACTCTGGAGTGGGTATCCGGAGACGGTTGTCTGGTGGTACCCGTGTCTGAGTCCAGTCCAGGGCTAGTCCTTACATGGTCACTGATGCGTAAAACTCACCAATGCTTGTGGAGAGCACAGGCTAGTCCATATGGTCTGATGCCACAGAAGAGCTACTGTAGCACAAATAGCTAAAAAAGTTAGTGCTGGCTACGACAGAAAGGTGTCAGGACAGTACTTCACAGCTTACTGCATATGGGCCTGCATAGCTGCAGACTGTTCAGAGTACCCATGCTGACTCCTGCCCATCGTCAAAAGCGCCTACAATGGGCACATGAGCAGCAGAATAGGACCATGGAGCAATGGAAGAAGATGGCCTGGACTGATGAATCACGTTTTCTTTTACTTCATGTGAATAACTGGGTGTGTGTGCATTGCTAACCTGGGGAAAAGACAGCACCAGGATGAGCTGAGGGAACAAGGCAAGCTGGCAGAGACAGTGTGATGCTCTGGGCAACATTCTGCTGGGAAACCTTGGGCCCTGGCATTCATATGAATGCGCCACCTCCCTAAACATTGTTGCAGACCAAGTAGAGCCCTTCTTGGTAAAGGTATTTTTTAATGGGAGTGGCCTGTCCGCAGGATGATGCTCCCTGCTACACCCCAAATATTGATCAGAAATGGTATGAGGAACATGACAGAAAGTTCAAGTTGTTGACTTGGCCTCCAAACCCCTTAGATCTCAACCTGATCAAGCCAGAGTTTTAGCGGCACGAGGGGCTATCCTCGTGCCGCTAAAAATATCCACAATATTAGGAAGGTGAGTTTATTTAATGCTCTAGCTGATCGATGTAATGAAAAAGCTGGACCTTGATAATATTTATTCATACTGAATGAAAATATCCAGATGTATCTCGAGTTACACATGAATGAGGGGCACAGACAGACAAAGTAGTAAAGTAAAATGTTAAATCATCACAAGTGCCAGAGCACACTGAGGATTTCACACACAAATGATAAAATAAGTGGTTTTCAGTTCAGATATTGAGGTTGAGTCCTTTTGGCTAATCCACTGAACTCATTAAACAAGCCAATTTAATGGAGAGAAACTGAGCAAATGACACTTTCCTGATGAGCAGTAGCACTTTTGCCCACTTGGAATCATGCTGTGGCATCAGCTAATGAAAAACATTGTGCTCAGGGTAAGCTGTATCGGAAGCTGTTTGGCCGAAGAGGCAGGGTGAATAAGCTGAAAGAGTGAGGCACTAATTGGGTAAGGTAGTCTAGCAGAAGCGTAGGACCTGATCACAGAGCAAACATGAAAAACACAAGTGCAGAAGACACAATATACAACAGTGGCCTGAGCAATAGGAAAAGTTTGTCAATGATTTAAGGGATTTGAATTTGTTTTTATGATGTCACATAAACAAATACGTTTACATATATATACAATTTCTGCCTATGGCTGTTTGGCCCCTGCCCAGTAGACCTCATAGGAAATAAAATTAAAAAAAAAAAAACATGTTTTGTTGGATATAGGTCTTAAATACTGGAACCATTTTAGACAACCAATATACTGGTTAAGCCATAATAAACACAACAAAACCCATTTTGCTTATGCAAGTTGTTAGATTAAACCAAGGACAGGTCACTGCTAAGTGAATGGCAGGGTGAATAAGCTGAAAGAGTGAGGCCCTAATTGGGTAAGGCAGTCCAGCAGGAGCATAGGACCTGATCACAGAGCAAACATGAAAAACACTAGTGCAGAAGACACAATATACAACCGTGGCCTGAGCGATAGGAAAAGTTTGTCAATGATTTAAGGGATCTAAAATAATTTCACTAATCATATAAACTCAAACATATTCCAATATTGAAATCAAAATCATTTTTCAATTTTTTTTTTTAAGTTATTCATGGAGATGTTATAAGGAGTGTTTCGGCCTTCAGACTGTTTTCGGAATGAGGCAGAATACAGAGCAATCATCAAAAACTTATATGAGTCTTAAAGGCCCAGTAATGACTTGTTTGGTGCATGAAAAATAACATATAAAACATGGTTTGTTGGAGATAGGTTCTAATACTGAAACATTTTAGGACAACCAATATCCTGGTTAAGCCCTAAATGCAACGAAACTCATTTTGCTTATGCGAGTTGTTGGATTAAACCAAGGGCAGGTCATTGCTAAGTCCTCTACATGATTCAAACAATCTTTTCTCTCCTTGTCTGCGCAACCTCTCCACTGGGACTTTAAAGTTACTGGGCGGATCACTGATGCCATTAAAAGGAGCTGTTTATCCTCAAGCAGGACACAGCACTGTTGGAGATGGAATTTCAGCAATAGGCTGAAAATAGTTCGTGTGGGCGCTGGACGGTGTTGTCTGTCAAGTTCGCAAGCATCCTGAGAAAGTTGCCTCTCGCCAATGCAGTGGACCAAATAATTCTCCCCACTAGCTGTTCTATGGAGCCAAGACAAGAGACACATGCCCAAACTGTCAGCCGTGACCACGAAATACCCCAAAAAGCCTGGGTGACAGAGAAGAAGACAGAATAAGACACTACAGCGCTTCAACAACAGCCTGCTGGTTGGATTAATAATGTAAGACATGATGCATTCAATGCAATATCTTACAATAAGCTTACACTATAATCCTGCTTCTGCCTACATCCGAACCTTCACCTGCTTCAAATAGGCCGCGGTGAGCCGGGGAGGATAAATTGTGTCCTTGCTCCCATCAAAGTACTTATTAAAGTACCTACATTACACACGAGTGCAGGTCTTTCAGCGAGGCTCATAAGTGCAGTCGGGAAATGGCGGAGTCATGAAATAAAAGCCCATGTTGCTCTTAACAGTTCATCTAGAGGATGATGAAATAGAATGAAAAAAAAACCCCAGAATAATCAGGTGCTTTTATTAATGTTCTTCGGATTATAAGCAATAATGTTTCGGCAGCCTTAATAATAATACTTAAAGTGCAAATAAGGTCATAATCAGACATGTGTAATATCTCAAGGAGCAGGATCATTCTTATAGTGCCCACAGTGGCAATGAGACAATAAGTGTCTTCATTCCAGCTCTCTTAATAAAACTATAAAAAAAAACAATTCAGCTCTCAATATGGATGATGTGACTGTTTTTAGCCTATTTAGTTAAGAATTTAACTAGAGTTGAGCCGGATACTCGGCTAAAACGAGTATCCGGTACGGATAAAGCACTTTTGACGAGTACGAGTATCATACGAGTAATACGAGTCAATATCTGTGC